>CANIUD010000460.1:0-141603 GCA_947470075.1 Closterium sp. Yama58-4
GAAGAAGAAGGGGAAGAAGAAGGGGAAGGGAAGAGTGGGATGGCTTCTAAGTCGACTTCAAATCCACTTTACCCGCCACGAGGCGCCTTAGCTCCTCCAGGTTAATGAGCCCCCCGTTGTCCACCCTCGTTGCCATGCACGTCTCTATCAGCTGCACTCCTGAAGGAGGAGGGATGGGGAGGGGGAGGGGAAGGGGAAGGGGAAGAGAGAGGTGGGGTGACTTTTGAGTCAACTCAAAAGCCACCCTGCCCGCCACGAGGCGCCACAGCTCGTCGAGGTTTATCAGCCCTCGCCACAGCCCCCGTTGTCCGCCCTCGTCGCCATGCACGTCTCTATCAGCTGCACTCCTGGGAGGAGAACTGGGGGGAGGGAGAGGAAGGGAGGGGAAGAAGGGGAAGCGAAAAGTGGGATGGCTTGTAAGTCGACTTAACATTCACCTTGCTCGCCATGAGGCACCTTAGCTTCTCAAAATTGATCAGCCCCCCATTGTCCGCCCTTGTCGCCATGCACGTCTGTATCAGCTGCACTCCTGGGAGGGGAGGGAGGGGAAGGGGAGAGGAAGGGGAGGGTAAGGGGAAGGTGAAGGGGGAGGGGAGGGGAGGGGGAGGGGGAGGGGGGGAGAGGGAGGGGGAGAGGGAGAGGGAGGGGGAGAGGGAGGGGGAGGGGGAGGGGAGGTGGAGGTGGAGGTGGAGGTGGAGGGGCACACGCCATGGGATACAAAAAACCATGGCATGATATGATATGGCATGACATGGCATGGCATAACATGGCATGGCATGACATTACATGGCATGGAATAACACGGCATAGCATGAACGCATGGCACACAGTGGATGCTTGTTCGCTCGCATCAGTCAATCGAAGCGAGGGGGAGTGAGGCGGGTCGCATCAAGTTCGTAGTACAAGTCTTCGAAGCCCAGCAGCTCGTTCGAAAAGCCCTTGTTGGAGGCCAGCGGGTTTTGAGTCGAATCAAGATTCCCCTCACCAGTCGACTCAAGAAGCGCCTCACCGAGTTCGTAATAGAAGTCACCGAAGCCCAGCAGCTTTTGGGAATTCTCAGAAGAAGTCTTCGTTGGAGCCGAGGGGTGTTATGACTCAATTCAAAAATCGCCTCACTGAATTCGTAGTAGAAGTCACTGAAGCCCAGCAGCTCATTCCAAAAGCCCTTGCTGGAGGCGAGGGGAAATTTGAGTCGACTCAAGAGTTGCCTTGCCGAGTTCAAATAACTTTTGAGGAATCTCATAAGTGTCTGCCTCACCGAGTTCGTAGTAGAAGTCACCGAAGCCCAGCAGCTCGTTCCAGAAGCCCTTGTTGGAGGCGAGGGGGTCCACCCCACACTGCGCACACATGGCGTGGAACTGTGCTCTGAACGCCGGGTTGCTGCGTATGTCACTCTGGGCAAAGGGGAGGACGGGAGCAGCGCGGAGCATGGTGTGAGGGCAGGGCAGAGCATGGCATGGCATGGCATGGCATGGGCATGGCGTGGCATGGCATGGCATGGCATGGCATGGCAGGGCAGGGCAGGGCAGGGCAGGGCAGGGCAGGGCAGGGCAGGGCAGGGCAGGGCAGGGCAGGGCAGGGCAGGGCAGGGCAGGGCAGGGCAGGGCAGGGCAGGGCAGGGCAGGGCAGGGCAGGGCAGGGCAGGCACCAGACTCACCTTGTGCTTCTGAGCAAACTCCATGAGGAAGCCTCGAAACGTTTCCAGCTGCTGCCGCAGCGACTCCTGGCGCTGCTTGGCCACATCCTCCCCCAGCGACCGGTACTGCCCCCTCACTGCTGCTGCTGTCTGCAGCCCTGCCACTCCCGGCCGCCGCCTCATGCCGCCCACACGCCTCCCGTCACCCACGCCTCTCTCTCGTGCCGCCCACACTCGTGCCGCCCGCTCTCTAGCCGCCCGCTCTCGTGCCGTCCACACTCCTCTCGTGCTGCCCACACGCCTCTCCTGCCGCCCACGTGCTCTCACCACTCGACACCTAACCTCTTCGGCACACCTGCCTTCGCAACTGCCTGCTTTCACGCCTGATTTCCCGCCTGCTTTCACGCCTGCTTTCACGCCTGCTTTCACGCCTGCTTTCTCGCCTGCTTTCCCGCCTGCTTTCCCGCCTGCTTTCAGGCCTGCATGATCAGCTCCGATGACACGCACCCGCGAGTGCCAAAGTGTGCTCCGTGCGTGGGGCTACAAGGCAGTGACTGTCCGTAACACAGGTTGACGGGCAGAAATCGAAGGTGGGTCGCAGCAAGCAGCAGCGAGACGAGAGCGCGCTGCGATGCGAGGAGAGCGCGCTGCGATGTAGGCAAAGGGAGTTATGTGGCAGAGCGAGGGGCGGGGAAGCGAGGACGGCGGGAGGGCGATGGGGAGGGGGAGCGAGGGAGACGGGGAACGCGATGGGGGGAAGCGCCGAGGGCGATGGCAGAGGGAAGCGATGTCGACAGAAGTCCTCTAGTTTCCTTTAAGTGTGCCATTCATACTCGTCACACGTCAGGTCAATTTCGTTATGAGTGCTCGGATTTCACAAATGAACCTAAATGCACTCAATGTCCTCCTACACTTAGTCCTGCTAATATTTAGAACGAGGTTTATCTACTTAGAGAGGCTTAAAATCGGTTTTCTCTGTAATGCGGAACGTGTATAGGCCTCTCTTACATCTAGAAGGTGAAGAGACCATCAGATTTTTGCATTGATAGAAAAAAAACTTAATGTTATTGCTAGTCTTAACAAGCTTTATTGCCCTTGTATGTTACCATTTGCCACTTGCATATTTTCCCATATTATTGCTTAAAAAATTGCAGTGAACATTTTGAACTAGTTGCTATCAATCGTTATGTACATTAATGATGATGATATGATCTTATCCAATGGAAAGCAGGCTGTTGTCAGAAACGCCTGTCGTTTGTGCTGCGACGGACTCGTCGTGCTCCTAATGTCTGATGCTTCGCCCCACCCCCATGGCTTATGTGCGACAGCTCTGTGAATTCGTGTCCGTCTGCGTTTGGGTGCAGGCCCTGTCGGCGACCACCATGCAAAAAAGCATAGTCGTCAACTTTCGCACACCCCTTTCGCATTTCGCAATTTCCCTTCCTGAGGGTTTCGTGGATCTCTGAAGGCGCGGCTCGTGATGTCCCGCCTCTATCCTCTCACCCACAAAATGCGCGATCCGTTGAAACTGAAGCGGAATCAAAGAACTGTCGGCTGCGTTTTGCATAATGGCTGCACATCACTAGACTCAAAATGGCCTCCTGCTCTTGTGCTGATGACTCAACTCGACTGTTCTTTTCTGTGCAGTGCGTAGTCCACCAAAATAGCGACGGAAAGTAAATTTGTCGAAATCATCCAGTACCTGGGTCATTCGTTTTCGTTCCTCATCCGCTTCTTTCTTGATTCGCAATGGACCGTCGCATAGGTGCGTTTTCCTACCCCTCGTCTCCCGTTGCCTGGCTTAAGTGATCCTACAAACAACATCGAGCCCCGATAGTTCCGTCCTTGACGCACGATACCATTCCAATCCCCTCTCCTGCTTTCCCCCCCACTCTCCCCCCCTCCCCCCCCCTCCCCATTTCCCTTATACCTTTTCACGACTCTCGACGCCGCAGGCTCGCTTGCCGTTCTATTACTCCTGTCAGCTACAGTCCCTCTGTCGCAATCGTGGCTCGTGCGGTGCCCTGCGATCTTCAGCAACCCCGTTGTCAGTAAGTACTGCGGCAGTCTTACTCCGCCATGCTTCCCAGATATGGTCCGTCCACAAGGCCCTTCAAGTCCAAACCGCACAACAACCACAGTCCTCGTATCGATGTCCGCTTTGACATGTGTTGCTACGATGTATGTCTTTGCGTTTCGTCTTTGTATATTGTTTGTTTGCTTTGTTCTTATTCGCGCCCGTTCTTTTATTGTATGCCTGTCCTAACTGCTGGCCGTTGACTCTACTGGATTGCGCAGGCGTTATCCAGGCAACGATGCGAGGCGACAAGAAGAAGGCTGATACAACGCAAATGGCGGACGGTACATTGAAGATTACAGTATTTTCGTAAGAGCCTCTTCTATACTACACGTTGCACTTTCGAACCTCTTTCATTTCCCTGTGATACTCCGCGTTCCATCTGATGTTTCCCTACCTCTCTTGTTACACCTCGGGTAGAAACGAAATCAGACCTGCGGGAAACAAACAAGCGGTATGGCACGCCGCACCTTATGCTGAGACCCCTTCCTCCCTCTCCCTCTACCCCCTTCAGGAGCACCAAGGGCACGGACGTCAAATTCGAGCTCACCTCCAACGACCTCTACTTTCCGCTCTTCAAATCTCTCAACTACGGACCCGCGGGAGCAACCGGCGATGCTATTCTGACCATTCCCGGCACGCCCACGATCGCACTTCGCGCCGATGGCATCACGTACAAGTCGGTAGGGTGGATCAAGCAGGCGGATTCCGCCAAGGCGAGCAACGGGCAGACGGTTACGAACGTTTTGAAGCAGCTTGATTTAAACCCCGCCAACTATTACGTGCAAGTGTCGGCGTTTAAGTTCCTGGGCAGCATTCGCGGGCAGCTGCAACGAGGAATGTTCGTTCCGTGCATGTCGGTATGACCAATGCCGCATGACATGAGATCTGTACAGAAGGGGGTCTGCTGGTTGTGGTGGATGGAAGGACGCTGGCGACATATTCTTTATAAGAGAGACGGCGCGAAGCTGAGAAGCGAGCTGCCTCCAACGCATACAAATAACTGATTGGGGCTATATTTATTAGGGCACGTATCTTTTACATGCGGGCAACCAGCGCATGGGCAATTTTTGTAACTGATGCTGCTATACAATATACATGTATGATCGCTACTTGTTGAATGACGCCACCGCAAGGGAAGCTCTCATCGTCCCGTCATGCAATGTTAGGATCTCTTAGTCCCAGCCATGTCGTCGACCCTTCTAGATCTTACCTCAAGAAGGATCCTTCAGGGCCATAGCAGGCTCTGCCATTTCCACCTGCGTTCACAGTCACGTTATCGAAACGAGGAAATTGATGCACAACTAGACCATAGTATATTAGTGAGATGCAAGGTGGTGATGCTGGAAGTTTCACCAACTCTGGATCATAGAGACAATTTGAATATAAATATACCGTAGGTGTATACTGGTGTTTAAACCGATCCACAACTGTAGTGGAGTAGTGACCTCTGTGGTTCAGGCAATGGGCGAGTGGGCTTCCTTTACCAGCCGTCGTGTGGACCTGTTGGGAAGCTCGTTTCATTTGTGAGTGCGTTTGGTGATCCCCGTTTCCTTCTCTTGGGTGGGGTTTGGTCACCCGCACATCTCTCGCCACTCGCGTTCCACCAAAGCACGGCACCTTCAGCAACCCCGAATCGCATCGTACACCGACCGACCGACCGAAGCATAGCATGGCTGGGCGACAGCTCACCAACAGCTTACTTGACTGAGTCAGCGCAACGAAAACAAGAGACGGGTTGTTTGCAAGGTGAGAGTTGACGCGGGTCAAAACGCACACCGCGGCGAGCCAATAGCGTTGTAATTAGCTCACCTATTTCCCACCTAGAAGAAGCTTCCTGGCTGACTGATTACTGTACAGTAAGCTGGGTTGGGTGCGCGAATGCCACACATGGGCTCCACTAATTTCAAGGCCCGAAATCGGGCGCTCGCGGGTAGCTACCCTTATTATGTCTGGGACCAAGGGTTGTACAGAGTGAAACATATTTTGGACTCCTTGTGAGGGCGAGGACGCACGAAGGTCGCAACTAGAAAAATTTCCCGTCAGAGAGGGCTGTAAGCCTGATCCACTGAGGGACACATTGTTTTAAACAAACGTTGAGGAGAGCGTCCTCAACATCGTTTTGATTCTGGGTGTCTGAAAGATACGGCCGAATCTGGTCTAGGGTGTATCTGAAAACATTTTCCAGGGCTTGAAATTAGTGGAGCCCAGGTGCATCTTGAAATTGTCAACCGTGAGCTGTCATCCTCGCTTCGGTGATCGTCGATTGGTTGAAGCGGAACGTGCAACAGCAGTTGGCTCCATTGGCTTCGACATCCCACCGACAAGAAGCATCATCTTCCCCTCATCCTTCCCCCCCGCCTAGCCTCCCCTCCCCCACCTCGCTCCCCGAGGTCACGATTTCGCAGGAAAACCTTAATTTCAGCATCTGGCGGAACGCAAGCCGTCGAGTTGACCAAGGGCGAGGGAGGGATCAAGGCAAAGACACCAGAGAGACGGGAAACGCGTTTCAGCAGCTGCGCCACGCCAGGGTTTCCCCTCTTTCCCTTACACGCCCGCCTCTCCCCCACAACGTTCCCCCTGGCCACCGACGTTTCTCTCCCCAGTCGTCGGTTTTTGAACCAGATTTGCCTGAACGACTGCGCCTGGTGTTTCCCCGGCTGCTTCCCGAGGCGCTGATTCATTTGCGCGAGAGCGCAGGGCCTCGCCTGGAAGGGGTACTGTACCCGCGCTGCGCTATTTTCAAACACACCCAGCCGCTACACTCCAAAATGTGCAATCAGGCTTGGCTGGGGGGCTGTTCCCCCCACCACCACTCCACCCACCCACCCAACCACTCTTACCCCATCGTCCCCCCCCCACCGAACAGCAACACCGTTACTACGAATAAACAGATGCAATGCTTCCGTTTCTCATCACTCCACCCAACCCGATAATCAATAGGCTGAACAGCCCATAGCTTGCGGCACAGAGAAAGCTCTTTCAACGCTATAACAATCTGCATCCGTTTTCAGATCAGATACCTCCATTGCTCGAACTCTTACTCCGCGACTTCTCTCGCGCGACCATCCACCAGGGTCACCACAATCACCCCGTTCGTCACTCTCAACTCTCCACGTACAAAGACGCGCATACCTCCGCGACACGCCCACCACGTCAACGACCTCCCCTCCAACACACGCACGCACACTCACTCAAATAATCGTCAGTCGCCGAATTAGTCGCCAAGTCGCCCAAGGCGACGAGACGCAGCCATGGATCGCGACAACCTCGAAGTGCTCCCCGCGAGCGAGCTTTCCGCGCGGTACGAGCTGATCGACATGCTGGGCGAGGGGCAGTACGGCACGGTGTGGCGCTGCGAGGAGCGCGACACGGGCCGCCTTTTCGCGTGCAAACACATTAGCCTCGCGGGTCTCGGCGAAAAGGGGATTAAAGCCGCCGTTCGCGAAATCGAAGTCATGGCGACGCTCTCGGGTAACCGCAACGTGGTTTCGCTGCAAGGGATCTACGAGGACGCGGAGGGCGTTTATGTTATTATGGAGTATTGCGATGGCGGGGATTTGTTGAACCTGATTCAGAAGAAAGGTCTCTTGCCTGAAATGGAAGCCCAGAGGCTGTTTCTCGAAGTGACACGTGGCGTGAAGCAGTGCCACGACAACGGCGTCATCCATCGCGACATCAAGCCCGAAAATATCCTTCTCGTCCCCGGAACAACCGCCGCATCCGCCGCCGATACACGCGCTGCGAGTCCCACCCCCGCGCCCAAGAACCCCTTCACCTCGCTCCAGCTCAACCCGCTCCGCGCGCGTTCGCGCTCCGTATCCCCCCCGCTTCTCCCTCCGCCAACTCCGCTTCCGCCTCCATGCCCTCCGCGAAGCTCGCGGACTTCGGTCTCTCCCTCACGCTGCGACCGGGGCAGCGCGTGGTGGGGTACGCGGGAAGCTTCCCGTACGAGGCGCCCGAGGTGCTGGCGAATAAAGCGTACGACCAATCAGCGGACATCTTCAGCCTCGGCGTGACGCTCTACGCGATGCTGTCCGGCACGTGGCCCGCGTTCCACCGCTCGCGATGCCTCGACGACGCGGTCGACTGGGAGTTACCATGCTGGCGAAAGGTTTCGGACGTGGCGAAGGATTTAATTCGCTGGATGGTGTCGCCGCTCCCGCACATGCGCCCGTCCGCGGACGAGGTGCTGGCGCACCCCTGGTTCGCGCCCCTCCTCGGCTTCCCCGCGCAACCCGCGAGCCCCCGCAGCGTCGTCCGCACCTTCCGCACCTGGCGGCGCGAGCGGTCGCTGAGGCAGGAAGAGGAGAGGCAGGCGGTACAAAAGGAGGCTTCGCAGAAGGTTCGTCCGGTAGAAGAAGTTGCGCGCGGCGCGCATGACGCTGGCGCTTGTCGCGGCGACCACCGTGGCAACGCTTCCAAGGCCGGACGCGTGGACATTATTGCTTATCAGCGGCCCGTGCTGTCCGTGCGATAAGAAGCCTACTGTGCTACAGTGTTACCCTCGCGATGACAAAGGTCTGGCGACAGGTTTTCTCTGCTAACGATCGTTGGCGAGGCGAGGCGAGGACTCTACGAGACAGTTTAGGGCGAGCTTGAGTCGCCTCAGGCGTCGGAAAGGGGGAGAATTTTACCCGACTCTGAGGCGCATCAAGCTCGCTGCTTCTCTCACCCACATCTTCTCCAATCCATCTTGCAAGCTTTTATCTAGGCGGAAATCTGACTGGCATGTGATAGAATCTCTAGCCTATCGAGTCACCCTGTAAGCAGTGCATTAGTAGTGACTTTCATTAATTTTGAGAAATCCCAGATCATCACGAGCACTACTACTGCCCTTTTGCCACAAGAACAAGACACTTAATCACTCTAAATACATACATTTATTTACATCAGATAGCAAAGCTACGGTATGCCGAAAGGCAAGGACTACCAGCTCCATAGCAGCAAATAGCCGGGTTCTTCTTGTACTGAGCGAGAACAATTTTCATGGCTGGAGGAATCAGTTTGTATAGCAAGCTGCATACAGTGGCGGGCCAATGGGCAGATGTGGTTTATGGGAGCAGTTGCAGGTGCATCGGCGGTTACACCAGTGCTCGGGCAGTTAGGGCAGGTGTGCGGCAGCTGAACAGGCGCAAGGGCAGTTACGGCAGGCGCACGGGCAATTAGGTAGATGCATGGGCAGTTAGGGCAGGCGCATGGGCAGTTTGCCGACAGCAGCAGAGATCTGATCCTCTGTGAGCGATGAGAACTCCTCATACAGGTCCAAGAGCGCTGTTGACACTGCCCTCACCTGCTTAGAGGGTGATGGGGGGGGGGGGGGGGGGGAGGGGGGACGGGAGGGGTTGACAAGGGAAAGGGGGCGATGACAAGTCTTTCCCCTTTCCCTACAAGTCGCTGTTGGTTGTCAAGTCTTCATCCAAGTCCAACAGCCATGACCACTCTGCCGTGACCTGTTTTGAGACGGCTCAAAAGTTGACCACATTGGCGTGACCTGATTCGGGATGATGCGGGGAGGGGGTAACGGGTGAGCGGGGGACGAGGGGGGGGGCGATGCGAACCCCGAGAGCGCTGTCGCTGCTCTGCTCTCACCTGCACAGGGAGCGGGTCGCAAGGGATGGGGTGGAGGGGTGGTGATATGCTGAGGTGCCAAGAGCGACAGCGCGACTGCCCTGACCCGAAAGGGGTTGATGAGGTGGGTGAATAATACCACTGCACACGGTGCATATCAACGCGCCGCCCCTCAAACCAAGGCAGGGGGGGGCAGGTGGCGCATGAGAGCCAACCAATGACCACGGCACCCACGCATGACCATGAACTTAAAGCCCCTAAGCACAGTACCCAGTGCATATCAACGCGCAGCCCCTCCAGCGAGAGCAGGAGGGGCAGGTGGCGCATGTGGGCCCTGCAATGCAATGCAATGCACCATGCATGATCATAAGCCCAAGCCCCTGACCCCATAACCCTTGAACAACACCCTACCCAGTGCATGTTGACGCACAGCCCTTCGAGCCAGGGCAGGAGGGGCAGGTGGCGCATGAGAGCCCCCCCAGTGACTTCACTCCACAGGTAATATACCAATCGCGCCGACGCATAATAAAAAGCCTTCAGAGACTTTTGAGTCGACTCAAAAGTCAGCCCCCCAGTGACTCCATTCCACAGGTAATATACCGATCGCGCAGACGCATGATAAAAAGCCTTCGGGCACTAAACCCCCCAGGCACCATACCCGGTGCACGTCGACGCGCAGCCCCTCGAGCCAGGGCAGCAGCGGCTGGTGGCGCATGAGAGCAACGAGGTGAATGCATGCAAGGGCGATGATGAAGGGCGGGTGGCACAGCGATAGGTCCGTCTTGAATGAGTCATTCACCATTGACCTGCGCGCAGGGGTGGAGTGGGGAGGGGAGGGGCGTGGGATGGGGAGGTGGAGGGGAAGGTGGAGTGGGGGGACGGGGGAGGGAGAGGAGGGTTTGAGAGGTGTGCTGATGGGAATGCGGGTCGGAAGCAAAAAGGCGTGAGAGCATGATGGGCATAGCAAGAGCGTGATGGGCATAGCAAGAGCAGGGAGACAAGCCGGTGGTGAGGCACATGCATGGACACAGCCACTCACAGCCACACACACACGGCTGTGGCACCCACCAGGCCATTTGAGCAGAGTTCTCCTTCACATTAGCAGAGAGGTTGAGGGCTCTGCTCATGCTAAAGCACATCACACACAGACACTCCCGCATTCCCACATGCACACGCACTCGCACCCACACACACACGGCTGTGGCACCCACCAGGCCATTTGAGCAAAATCCTCCTTCACATTGGCAGAGAGGTTGAGGGCTCTGCTGACGTCTTCCAAGTACCTGCTGCGAACAACAACACCCGTGCCCCATTTCATCCACAAGGGCGCAGCGGATTAGGGGCGACACGTGGACGCGATGAGGCGGGAAAGGGTGGGGCGCCAGCAGACGGAAGGCAGAGAGAGAAGGCAGAGAGAGAAGGCAGAGAGAGAAGGCAGAGAGAGAAGGCAGAGAGAGAAGGCAGAGAGAGAAGGCAGAGAGAGAAGGCAGAGAGAGAAGGCAGAGAGAGAAGAGAGAGAGAGAGAAGAGAGAGAAGAGAGAGAGAAGAGAGAGAGAACAGAGAGAACAGAGAGAGAACAGAGAGAGAACAGGAGACATGAGAGACTGCGAGGGCAGCAGAGAGAGAACAGGAGACATGAGAGACTGCGAGGGCAGCAGAGAGAGAACAGGAGACATGAGAGACTGCGAGGGCAGCAGAGAGAGAACAGGAGACATGAGAGACTGCGAGGGCAGCAGAGAGAGAACAGGAGACATGAGAGACTGCGAGGGCAGCAGAGAGAGAACAGGAGACATGAGAGACTGCGAGGGCAGCAGAGAGAGAACAGGAGACATGAGAGACTGCGAGGGCAGCAGAGAGAGAACAGGAGACATGAGAGACTGCGAGGGCAGCAGAGAGCAGAGCGTGGGAGCAGATCACGATGTGGAAAGGAGAAAGCAGAGAGAGAAGAGTAGAGTCACTTTGGACAATTGTCAACGGTGCAATACGGTGCAATACGGGTGCCATACGGGTGCAATACGGGTGCCATACGGGTGCCATACGGGTGCAATACGGGTGCCATACGGGTGCCATACGGGTGCAATACGGGTGCCATACGGGTGCCATACGGGTGCCATACGGGTGCCATACGGGTGCCATACGGGTGCCATACGGGTGCCATACGGGTGCCATACGGGTGCCATACGGGTGCCATACGGGTGCCATACGGGTGCCATACGGGTGCCATACGGGTGCCATACGGGTGCCATACGGGTGCCATACGGGTGACATACGGGTGCCATACGGGTGCAGTGCAGGGATACAGACGTGGTGAGGGGGCGGTAGGGGTGGAAGACGATGAGGTTGAAGGAGAGGGCCTGCAGCAGCCGCATCTCCATGGCTAGTACGTCCTTCACCTCGTACCCCATGGCTCCATGCCCGCACATGCCTGCACATACACGCAGACATGCATCCACGCACGCACCACAGACACATGCAACATATTGTTTGACATAAACTGAAGCAGGCGCATCTCCATTGCCAGTACGTCCTTCACCTCGTACCCCATGGCGCCGTGCCCGCACATGCCTGCACACACACGCAGACACGCATCCACGCTCGCACCACAGACACATGCAACATAATGTTTGACATTAACTGAAGCAGGCGCATCTCCATTGCCAGTATGTCCTTCACCTCATAGCCCATGGCTCCATGCCCGCACATGCCTGTTTGGAACATGCGTCACACATGCATCGCACATGCACACACATGCACACACATGCACACACATGCACACACATGCACACACATGCACACATGCACACACACATGCACACACACATGCACACACACATGCACACATGCACACACATGCACACACATGCACACACATGCACACACATGCACACACATGCACACACATGCACACACATGCACACATGCACACACATCCATATACATTTGACATATGTACACGCAGCAGACAAGCACACACACGTGGCAAGTTTTCAACAATCATGCTTAACGAATTCTTGTTGCAAGACGCATGACGTGCACAGCCCAGGCGTGCAGCAATCTTCCACATGCCCTCGCTGTCGTATTCACAGCCCAGGCGTGCAGCAATCTTCCACATGCCCTCGCTGTCGTATTCACAGCCTGCACAGTGCACTCCTCTGCGCTCCTTTGCACTCCCCTATACTCCTCTCCACTCTCCTCTCATCTCACAAGCATGGCTCTTCATGCGGTGAACCAGCTTCACCGCCTGCACCGTGCACTCCTCCGCCTTGGCCGCCACGTACAGCGCTGCCGGCGCTGCCAGGCGCGGATCCACCTCGGCAAACGACTTCCTGGTCGGTGGGCGAGGTGATGGGAGGGGGGTGGAAAGGGGGGTGGTGAGTGAGTGCGCATCAGCGGGGATGGGGTAGGCAATGGATGGTCACCATCCTTTCCAGCGGGGATGGTCACCACCCTTTCTAGCGGGGATGGGGTAGGCAGTGTCTCGAGTACCTGCAGCGCTGCCAGGCGCAGATCCACCTCGGCAACCCACTTCCCGCTCCGTGGGCGAGGAGAGGGGGGGAGTGGAGAGATGGGGTGGGGGAGAAGAGTGGCTGGTCACAGCCTGGCGAAAGACTTGCTTCTTACAGGAGTAAGGAGGAGTGATGGGGTGGTTGGAAGGCGTGATGGGGTAATTGGAAGGCGGTATGGGTTGGAAGGCGGTATGGATTGGAAGGCCGTTTGGGTTGGAAGGGGGGAGTGGCAGGTCAAGACCCGAGTACTGCTGCTTGGCGCATCGTCCCCTTGAGAGAATTCTCAAGTTTACCACAAACATCCCATCCCCGCACCACCCCATCCCCGCACCACCCCATCCCCGCACCACCCCATCCCCGCACCACCCCATCCCCGCATCACCCCATCCCCGCACCACCCCATCCCCGCACCACCCCATCCCCGCACCACCCCATCATCCCATCACTCATCACGCTCTGTGCACGGATCGCTACCCACTTGATCGCTACCCACTTGATCGCTACCCACTTGATCGCTACCCATTTGATCGCTACCCACTAGATCGCTACCCACTTCCCTATTGCCTCATCACCCCATCAGTCATCGCGCCCTGCACACGGCACATGGCTCACTTGACATAGACGCGGCGGAAGTAGGCGATGGCCGTCGCCACAACCCTGCCACGCAACAAGAGAAGGCAGGGCGTGAGGTGGGCAGGGCGTGAGGTGGGCAGGGCGTGAAGTGGGCAGGGCGTGAGGTGGGCAGGGCGTGAATTGGGCAGGGCGTGAAGTGGGCAGGGCGTGAAGTGGGCAGGGCGTGAGGTGGGCAGGGCGTGAATTGGGCAGGGCGTGAATTGGGCAGGGCGTGAATTGGGCAGGGCGTGAAGTGGGCAGGGCGTGAGGTGGGCAGGGCGTGAATTGGGCAGGGCGTGAAGTGGGCAGGGCGTGAAGTGGGCAGGGCGTGAAGTGGGCAGGGCGTGAGGTGGGCAGGGCGTGAATTGGGCAGGGCGTGAATTGGGCAGGGCGTGAATTGGGCAGGGCGTGAATTGGGCAGGGCGTGAATTTGGCAGGGCGTGAATTGGGCAGGGCGTGAATTGGGCAGGGAGTGAGGTGGGCAGGGCGATTGAGGGAGGGCGAGAGGTGTGAGGGCGGGCGATGGGCGATGGTAAAAGAGATGTTTTGCGATGTCTCAAAACATCTCTTTTATCTTGAGGGAGGGCGAGAGGTGTGAGGGCGGGCGATGGGCGATGGTAAAAGAGATGTTTTGCGATGTCTCAAAACATCTCTTTTATCTTGAGGGAGGGCGAGGGGTGTGAGGGTGAGCGATGGGCGATGGTGACACCATGAGACAGTGGCACACAGTCACCCACTCCCCAAAGGACTGGCTCAAAGGCATAGTGAACGCAGCAACGATGCAGGGAAAATGTGAGCGATACGGCGCAAGGTGGTGCGAGGCGGTCCAAGGTGGTGGTGAGAGGCGGTGTGCTTGCCTTTGGCGGAGGTTGAGGCGGTGAGCCAAGACTGCCAGGTCTGTCAATGTCAATGAGAGAGGCATGGACAAACCGGGAAAGGAGACAGGGGGGAAGGGAAGGGAGAGGAAGGAACGAAGGAATGAATGAACAACGGCTGGAGTGAGATGAGATGGACGCAAACATCAGAAACTCATGATTGCTCGAAAGCATGCAGGCATGTGCATGGGATGGGAGATTACAGTCGGACGTACGGTCACACATGTGCATGGGAGGGAGGTTATAGACGTACGTACGGTCACACATGTGCGGCTTGACCAGGGGCACGTGCGAGGGCGACAGGCCCATGCAGCACAGAGGAATAAGTGCGATAAGAGGAATAAGGGCCAATAAGGGCAGAAAGAGGAATAAGAGCAGAAAGAGGAATAAAGGGCAATCAGGGCAGTAAGAGATGGCCATCGTACGGTCACACATGTGCAGCTTGACCAGGCGCACGTCAGAGGGCGACAGCCCCATGCGGTCGTCCTCCGCATGCAGCAGGCGCGCCACTGCGCCCGGCTCCAGTAGCTGCTTGCTGGGGGGGGAATGGCGGAGGGGAATTGGTAGGGGGACGGCGGGTGGCAGGGAGGAGGGGGGAGCGAATGAACAGCCGCGCGCCACTGCGCATGGGTCTAGTAGCTGCTTGCTGCGGGGTGGGGAAAGGGGGAAGAGGAAAGGGAAGCGGAAGGGGAAGGGGAAGGGGAATGGGAAGGGGTGAGGGGAAGGGGAAGGGGTGAGGGGGAGGGTGAGAATCGGATGAGGGGATAAGCGCGGAGGAAGGGACCCGAGAAGGAGCAGGAGAGGCAGCAGCGCTGGGTGCAGCAGGTGCTTGCAATCGATGGTGGGTTGGGGAGGCGGCACGAGGAAGGGGGGATGGGGGAGAGAGAGGGAACGGAGGCAGGAGCGGAGATGACTAGCAGCAGGCGAGGCATGAAGCGGCATGAGTGCGATGCTTTGGGAGTAACAGCTGCTGACATGGCAGCAACGGAGAGAGCTGGGCGAACAACAGTGTCGCACTGCGCCGGCGACGTCGTGTCGCGCATGTCATGCGACGGCGTCGCACGGACGTCGCACCTGTGGGAGGACTGCCAGAATTTGGCCGCCATAAGGACCACTGGCGACTGCTAGCGAACTGTTGACGAGTGTTGGCGACTGTGGCGATTGTTGGCGACTGTGGCGAATCACAGCGGCAGATTCTACTCGGCGGGTTTCCGTGGGGTTCTGCTCGAACAGCTAAACGGCTTCACCATACTAACCACGAACCCGACAGCGCATTGACTAGCGATTCAAAGTCTCCATAGCCTTATGCTGTTGACATCCGAAGACGGAAAATTGCTCCACTATTTCCGCCGCCGCTGCTGCGTCTCGATCGATTGCAGCTGCTTCACTCACTCTGCACTGCACGCTACAGCCTCTTGAGTCCGCGAAGTTTATGGTAACGTGTACTTCGCTTTCGCCAACGCGACCAGCCGTTTCGCAGCAATCGACATAAGCCTAGAAATTTCGCTAAAAATTGAACCCTTTTCCGGGGGGGGATTTGACGGGTTCGAATCCCAAATCGAATCTATCTGGTAACAGAACCCTAACCACGAAACCACTGAGCGATACAAGAGAGTAGCTTCAGAGGGTGTCTCAAATCCCTCGGTCCACCCTGGCTCTATGTAGTCGATGGGGACCAGTCCACCAAACCGCCTCGGACCCAAGGGTGGACCCGCTCCCTGAGTGAATGTGGACCGTGGGTGTAGCAAACCAGTACCCTCGTTTTAGCGGGCGGGGGGACTATAATGGGGAGGATCCCCTGGTTCGCCGAGCCGGTCCACGTCGGACCCCTGAACAGTCGTAGTATTGGCGAACACTCACGAACTCAACTCGCTCCGTCGCAAAACGCGCGCGCGCCGCCCTTTCAATGCCAGTCAACGGGTGACACCCACGAGCGCCCGGTACAGTAGCGCAAATGTACTGTACTGTCTTGCGTCATGGAAACCCAGTTTTTTTTGGAAAATGTACAGTTACGCTCGCCAGCACGCTACTGTAGATTGTATCTGCGGACCCAACAAGCCCTATGTTATCAGGATAAATTATCATGAATTCCCTGAATTCAGTATAGGTCTAGTGTGTGTGTCCTGGAAAAACAGCATAAGTGAATTACTTGTCATGGAAATTCAGTATAGTGGTTGTTTGGCGTACTGAGGTTTCAGTATAACGGTGTAAGTTCAGCCCTGAAGACTCAGGATAGTCTCGAATCTCGCCCTGAAGCCCAACAACAATTAGTTCGAAGCTGGTTCACACGATTGGTCCACACTGGTCTGGAGGCATAATTTCAGTGGCAGACCAGTCCGGGGCGGACTTAGGGAAGGTTCTTGGCCGGTGTCAAGTTCCCTGACACAAGGCTACTGACGGCTGCGATCGCTCCACAATATCCTCAATCGAATCGAGACCCTTCACAGCTTCGTGTCAGCCTGCCTGACACCGGCCAGGAACGTTCCCTTACGGACCTGTCGAAGTGAGACACGTCCTCGTCCTTTTTGAACCCAAAGGCGGCGTCAGGCTGTACATTTCTCGCACAAGTTCAATTCTTGTATCGTGGCCTTCAACGTTTCCACACGGTGACAAGCGTTTCTCAAAGGTTGATTGTTTTGTACCGTGTCGAAACGAAGTTGAGCGTGGAGAAGCTGTACAACCTGAGTCCGCCCTAAGTCTGCCTGCTGCATTTAAACACCAAGCTTCTCACCATTTCCGCACCTCACTCGCTGCCAAGCTATCCTGATCACGACTCTTATATTGGAGATTTTATCTCCATAGCCCAAGCACTGGCAGGACTCACGACGTTACATCTCCATCTTTCTAAAGCTTCTCAGAAGCTTCTCTAAAGCACTATTCCAAGCAACCTTCCGGGGTCCAATACGCTTTGAACAGGTCCGCTCCCCGCGCCCGTATCCTCTTCCGCCGCTTGCAACCTTCCCGCCTCCCCTCTCCGCGCAAGCTTTTTCTGTCGTTAGATCCTCCCGCCACCCTTTTTCACCGCCCGGGACTTCTCCCGCGCGTTCCCCCTTTGCGCGCATAGCGGAACGATGCCGGGGGAGGAGGTCGACGCGGCCGCGGCGGAGCCGATGGAAACGAGCAGCGCAGGCGCGGGGAGCCGCGGGCAGGAGGCGCGGAAGGGTAAGAAGAAGAAGAAGGCGCAGCAGCAGGGGGAAGGGGGGAGCGGAAGCCTTCCGCCGCACCTGGAGGAGCTCCGCTCGCGCGTGATCTGCGATATGGACGCGCCGAAACAGGTGCGCGGCGGAGGGGGGATGGGCGAGGTCGAGGGGGGAAGAGCCGCGCGGAAGGCGCAGTGGTTGCGCGGAAGAGGAAGAGAAGCGCGCGTGAGGCAGACAGTTGGGGAGGGCAGTGACGAGAAACGGGGAAAAGGCGGTGCGGGAGATTGAGAAGGTTCGGGGAAGGTTCATATGTTCTTAAGATTCTTTGGCAAGGTGGAGGGTCTCCGAGCATATTGAGAGAATCCAGGGTTTCTGCCCTGGGCAAGGGTTTCGGGTTTATGGCTGCCAGTCAGGGTTTAGGGTCTTGGCACTGCAGCGCGGCGGGCAGGCGAGATAGCGCAGAGGCGAGCATTGCTTGCGCGCAACCTTGCAGCAGCAGCAGCAGCCAGCAGTTGAGCAGTGCTTGGTGGTGGGTGTGAGGCGTGCGCATCGCTGCAATCCAGTGTGGGGTTTGCAGGTCCGCTCTGCACTTGCAGGAGCTATACGCGGGAGTGGAGTGCGGTGAGGGGAGTATTCCTTCATTCACCCGCTTTTGGCGCTTGCAGCAGCACAGTGCACTTCAACCGGACTGCTCGCCGTTCCGCTTCCCCTTTCTGCCCCCCCCCCCCTCTTCCGCTTCCCCCCATCTTTCTCCCCTTCCTCCCCCCCCCTTCCCCCTGTCAACCTCCTCTTTCGCCCCCACGCCCCTTCTCTCCTTCCGCGTTGATTGGGGCAACAGCACGACGGAGGCTGCAGCGGTTCCAATGGGTACAGCAGCATCACCATCTTCCTTTGCCTTCTCCCGCCCCCCAATGCAGACGCACGCGCTGCAGTATTCAGGCGCGTTCGCGGCGTTGGGCGTGGACAACAGCATGACCCTGGAGCGCTTTAGACGGCACAGCACCACCTTCCTTCCTCCTTCCCCCCGTTCCCCTTTTCCCCCTTCCCCCTTTCCTCCCCCATCTTCCCCCTGCCAACCAATGCAGACCCACGCGCTGCAGTATTCAGGGGCATTTGCCGCGCTGGGCGTGGACAACAGCATGACCCTGGAGCGCTTCAGACGGGAACTGACGGTGGAGATCGTGTCGCAGTCAGCGGACGGCCACGATCTCGTCTTTGACCTCGTTGGCATCGACGCTGCTCTCGCCAACGCCTTCCGCCGGATACTCATCGCTGAGGTCAGCACTGCTCATTGCTGAGGTCAGCATGCTGATTTCTTGAGGTCGGCTTATGGAGGTCGCTGCTACTACAGAATGGCACCTTACCTCTTGTTCACACTTGCACATCTGAGAAGGTGATAGAGAAGGTATTCATGGCCAAACAACACCTTCCTCGTGCAGGACAAGGTTAGGTGCTCATGTGTGTTGCTCCTCCCAACTCAACCCCTCCCTTCCCTCCTCCCTGTCCGTTGCCACAGGTACCCACAATGGCGATAGAGAAGGTATTCATGGCAAACAACACGTCTCTAGTGCAGGACGAGGTGCTCTCGCACCGCCTCGGCCTCGTGCCTATCGCTGTCGACCCGCGCCTCTTTGACTTCCCTTCAGGTGACTCCCAGGTGGAATTTCAGTTGATCCTTGGGTGCTGTGAAGTTTGTCTGCTTCGCTGCCATATAAATGCATCTTAGTCAAGCCTCTGAAGTCTCTCTCTTGGCCATGCTGCTTGCAACTGTGCTTCTTGCACCATGCGTTTTGCTCCATGTACTTCGTCCGCCCTGCAGCATGTTTCTGCCCACCTCTTTGTTATCTCCTCTCCATGTTCCTATCCCACCCTGCTGCTTGCCACCTCTTCTTTCATCACATCACACCGTCTTATCACATCACACCACATGGTGCCATGGCATGCGGTGGCAGAGGATGGTATGGCGAGTGAGAGCAACACCATCGTATTCAAGCTCGACTACAAGTGCACGCGCAACCCGCCTGCTGATGGCTCCAGACACGGTACGTGTTGCTCCGCCTCCGCCCTACCTGCACGGTATGCCATGCTCTGCCCTGCACGGTATGCCATGCTCTGCCCTGCACTTTATGCCATGCTCTGCCCTGCACGGTATGCCATGCTCTGCCCTGCACGGTATGCCATGCTCTGCCCTGCATGGTATGCCATGCTCTGCCCTGCATGGTATGCAATGCTCTGCCCTGCATGGTATGCATGATATGATATGATATGATATGATATGATATGATATGATATGATATGATATGATATGATATGATATGATATGTTTTGTCATGCTATGATATGTTTTGTCATGCTATGATATGTTTTGTCATGCTATGATATGTTTTGTCATGCTATGATATGTTTTGTCATGCTATGATATGATATGTGCCCGCCTGCGCTGCTTGCCACCTCAGGGTTTAGCGTGAGCATCCCGTCCTTTGCACCGTCCTGCACTGGCAAATGAGAACCTGTGTCGGAACTGGTGCACTCGAGGCATTTGGTGTGGCAGGCCACTACCAGTGCCTGGCCTGAACATTCTCTCTTTCTCCTTGGACAACTCACTCCTTTTTTTTAACCCCCCCACACATGCACATGCATGTGCACATGCGCATGCACATGCAGGCTCGGTGCAGTCGAAGCACCTGGTGTGGCAACCCAACGGCAGCACGTACCCACCCGATCCCCTTCCATGGCTTTTCCCCATCCCACCCATCCTCTTTTGCACATGCCACCCCCTCCCAACCTGACACATGCAGGCTCGGTGCAGTCGAAGCACCTGGTGTGGCAACCCAATGGCAGCACGTACCCTCCCGACCGCCCCACCAAGTTCACGTCCTTCGGTCGCCCGCAGAGCGAATTGCATGACTTCGCCACCCGCCCCCCCGCGCCCACCTACCCTGACATCACGCTTGCTAGACTGCGACCAGGGCAGGTGTGTGCAGTGCACTGCGGTGCGGTGCGGTGGGGTGTAGTGTAATGTATTCAGAATGGGTGACACCCCCCCCCCCGCCCCCACCTACCCCGACATCACCCTCGCCAGGCTGCGACCCGGCCAAGAGTGTGTGTGTGTGTGTGTTGCGACAGGTGTGTGTGATTCTGATTGATAGAACAGGTCGGTGAGCATTTGTCGAGCCATCTGCCATCTCTCCACCTGCCAGGGCATGGAGTTTGGAGGAGCATGGGAGGGAGGAGCATGGGAGGGAGGAGCATGGGAGGGAGGAGAATGGGAGGGAGGAGCATGGGAGGGAGGAGCATGGGAGGGAGGAGCATGGGAGTGAGGAGCATGGGAGTGAGGAGCATGGGAGTGAGGAGCATGGGAGTGAGGAGCATGGGAGTGAGGAGCATGGGAGTGAGGAGCATGGGAGTGAGGAGCATGGGAGTGAGGAGCATGGGAGTGAGGAGCATGGGAGTGAGGAGGTGGCACTGCCATGCCGTGCTGGCATTGGGCAGTCAGCGTGGCGAATGAAGCACACCCTTGCTTCCCACGTGCGACGTGGCATTTGAGTCGACTCACAAGGAGATGGCTTTCGGTGGAGATGGCTTTCGGTGCGGCAGATGAAGTGAAGTTAAGCAGTGTTGTTTCTGACATGCATCGTCTGGTGTGTTTGCTTTGCCCTCCCGCCAGGCCATTGAGTTGGAGGCGCATGCGGTGAAGGGCATCGGCCGCACTCACGCCAAGTGGTCGCCTGTTGCCACCGCTTCTTACCGCATGCTGCCAGAGGTGTGCTCCATTCCTGTAGTTTCCTCTGCCATTCGTTAACTCCTCTGCCATTCGTTAACTCCTCCGCCATTTGTGTCCTCTGCCATTTGTTAACTCCTCTGCCATTCGTTAACTCCTCTGCCACTGGTCTCCCACTAGTCATTAATAGCTAATTTTTTAAGTTCTAAAAAATGAGGCGGATAGGTGGGACCAAGGATACCCTTCTGTTGCTCACGCTTATTCCTTTCGCTCTCCCCCTTGTGCCATTCCAGGTGCTGTGCTGTGCTGCAAGGCAGTTGAGGTGCGGAGGCAGGCACGAGAGGCCTTTTGCACACCACTCGCACTCTCACACAGCTGCCCAGCTCCCTCCCCCTCCCCCTCCCCCTCCCCCTCCCCCTCCCCCTCCCCCTCCCCCTCCCTCTTCCCCCTCCCCCTCCCCCATCCCAAGTGATGTTCCGCAAGGCAGTGGAGGGGGAGATTGCGGGAAAGATCCCTCCTTGCACTCTCAAACTGTCCCCCCCAACTCCTTCTCCTTCCCTGGCCCCGTCCCCTGCCCCTGCCCCTGCCCCTGCCCCTGCCCCTGCCCCTGCCCCTGCCCCTGCCCCTGCCCCTGCCCCTGCCCCTGCCCCTGCCCCTGCCCCTGCCCCTGCCCCTGCCCCTGCCCCTGCCCCTGCCCCTGCCCCTGCCCCTGCCCCTGCCCCTGCCCCTGCCCCTGCCCCTGCCCCTGCCCCTGCCCATGCCCATGCCCCTGCCCCTGCCCCTGCCCCTGCCCCTGCCCCTGCCCCTGCCCCTGCCCCTGCCCCTGCCCCTGCCCCTGCCCCTGCCCCTGCCCCTGCCCCTGCCCCTGCCCCTGCCCCTGCCCCTGCCCCTGCCCCTGCCCCTGCCCCTGCCCCTGCCCCTGCCCCTGCCCCTGCCCCTGCCCCTGCCCCTGCCCCTGCCCCTGCCCCTGCCCCTGCCCCTGCCCCTGCCCCTGCCCCTGCCCCTGCCCCGTCCCCTGCCCATGCCCCTGCCCCTGCCCGTCCTCTTCTCCCTCCCAGGTGGTGTTCCGGAAGGCAGTGGAGGGCGAGATGGCGGAGCAGCTGGTGGCAAAGTGCCCCATGAACGTGTTTGATATCGAGGACATGGGGAACGGTGAGCATGGGAGGGATGGATGCATGATGGGTGATGTGTGGATGATGGGTTAACGAGCAAAGTGCCCATGAACGTGTTTGATATCGAGGACATGGGGAACGGTGAGCATGGGAGGGATGGATGCATGATGGGTGATGTGTGGATGATGGGTTAACGAGCAAAGTGCCCATGAACGTGTTTGATATCGAGGACATGGGGAACGGTGAGCATGGGAGGGATGGATGCATGATGGGTGATGTGTGGATGATGGGTTAACGAGCAAAGTGCCCATGAACGTGTTTGATATCGAGGACATGGGGAACGGTGAGCATGGGGGTTCTGTATATGCCTGATGCGATGCGATGGGGCACTGCATACATGTGCACAGGGGTGCATGACATGAGCACAGTGCTTGATGAACGTTTTTGTTGACATTGAAGACATGGGGGGTGGTGGCATGAATGCATCATGAATCTCCCTCGAAAAAAGCGGATGGTGCATGCAACAGGCGCATTCCAATGGGTGTATCCAAAAAGCACATTTTGTGGTGAACGATATATGTGACAGTCAGCGCAATCCGATCATTATAATTATGCTCCCCCTTGCCCCGCCCTATGAGACGTCTCGATAGTCGATCATTATAATTATGCTCACCCTTGCCCCGCCCTACTAATCACCATGCGTGCAGGCATCCAGAGGGCCACAGCCCCGCGTGCGCGCAACTGCACAGTGTGTCGGGAGTGCATCAGAGAGGAGGGGTGGGGCGACTACATCCAGCTCAGAAGGAAACGGGACCACTTCATTTGTAAGACAACTGTTGCTCTTCCAGGGCGTTGTTTCTGTCAATATTGTCAAATTAATTGCA
Organism: Closterium sp. Yama58-4; assembly: GCA_947470075.1. Classification (NCBI taxonomy): domain Eukaryota; kingdom Viridiplantae; phylum Streptophyta; class Zygnematophyceae; order Desmidiales; family Closteriaceae; genus Closterium; species Closterium sp. Yama58-4. The sequence continues at coordinate 23,135 of CANIUD010000460.1, forward strand.
AATCTTTCTTCTGTGTCATATTCTATCCATTCAACTGACACTGTTTCTTCACAACTCCTGTCCCTGACATGTCGTATTTTCATCCATCGTGCCAACACATGGAGCCATTGAACAAAATAACCTCATGCGATTTTGTGCTGCCGCACACCAAATCCTTCCATTTTGTTCAGCCTTCTCCCCGCCTCCTGTCTCCTGTCTCCTGTCTCCTGTCTCCTGTCTCCTGTCTCCTGTCTCCTGTCTCCTGTCTCCTGTCTCCTGTCTCCTGTCCATGCCTCAGAATGTCTCACCATGTCTCACCATGTCTCACCATGTCTCACCATGTGGCACTCACCATGCCTCACCATGCCTTACCATGCCTTACCATACCTCACCATGCCTTACCATGCCTCACCATGCCTCACCATGCCTCACCATGCCTCACCATGCCTCACCATGCCTCACCATGCCTCACCATGCCTTACCATGCCTCACCATGCCTCACCATGCCTCACCATGCCTCACCATGCCTTACCATGCCTCACCATGCCTCACCATGCCTCACCATGCCTTACCATGCCTCACCATGCCTTACCATGCCTTACCATGTCAACCACCTTCTTATGGTCCGAACTTCCAGTGTGATAACGTAACCATTTCCGTTGCTTCCTCCACCTTTCTCCTCTCCCTCCTGACCCTCGTCTCCTCCTCTCCCTCCCTCCTCTCCCTCCTCTCCTCTCCCTCCTCTCCTCCTCTCCCTCCTCTCCCTCCTCTCCCTCCTCTCCCTCCTCTCCCTCCTCTCCCTCCTCTCCCTCCTCTCCCTCCTCTCCCTCCTCTCCCTCCTCTCCCTCCTCTCCCTCCTCTCCCTCCTCTCCCTCCTCTCCCTCCTCTCCCTCCTCTCCCTCCTCTCTCTCCCACCCCCCCTCCCTCGCACTCCACCCCACAGTCTCAGTGGAGAGCACGGGAGCACTGCCGCCCAACGTGCTCTTCACAGAGGCAGTGAAGCTGCTGGAGAGCAAGGCCAGGCGCCTCGCCACCGAGACCGACCGCCTCTGATCCCACGCTCCTGGATTGCTGCTTGTGCGTCTGGATTGACTGGACTGCTGCTACATTTGAGTCGAGAAGGGATCTGCTGCAGCCACCAGCTAATAGGGCTGGACTGCTGTGTTGAAATGAAAGCAGTTGGATGCTTCCACTGTAGAGTGACGAAACCATTTGTGTGAAGTGATTCTGTCACATGTGATTGGAACTATTGTGTATTCATTGCAGCATTCATTCTACAGTTCAGTAGTGCGGTGCAGTCCAGCCAATACATTATTCCCACTGCCAACCAGTCCTTGGCAAGCAAGCTAGTGAAGCTTGTATGGTAGCCCCCGAATGAAGATGCTCGTGGCGTGGATGCACACGCCGCATGAAAACAAATTTGTTTTGAGACATGGCCATACCACTGTGAACACGCAATCACATCTCATCTCACTGCTCGCTTAGGGAAACATAAGTTCATTGAAAAGATGACAGGGCAAGGAAACAGAGAGCACACTGCTGCATCACCCACTACTGAAAAGGCGACAAGATTGAGGAATTATTGCCATCGCATCTCATCTCATAGCATGGCATTGCATCTCATCTCATCCCATCGCATCACATAGGATGAGCATGGAGCCTTATGGGGCACATCTGCCTGCATCAGGACTGACTGGCAGGCTTTATTCGCTGCCTTGCACACCACCATGCCACGGTAGCTGCATTATTAGCGAGCGCTCTCGTGCTCCACACTACCTCGTTACAGCGCATTCCGTTATTAGCAGCAACTACTTCGCTTGAAACCCATCTTGCCGCAACGTCTAGAAGTTTTTGCTGCTCTTGTAGATCTCGCCGCCGCGCCACTTGCTCGGGATCACGCCGTCCAGCACCACCTGCTTCCCGCTGCCCGACACGCGCACGCTCACCGCGCGCCCCGCATCCACGACGACCGTGGCGGGGTTCAGCACCCACGTCGCGCCCCACCCGTTGTTCGTCATGCTCTTCCAGTCGCTGCCGTCCTTCGATATCTCCACCTTCTCCACTCGTCCGCGCCTCGCCGCTCCGAAAATCTGAAGCGCGAAGTAGTATTGGCCGGCATCGGGCATAAGTCTTACCGCCATTCCGCCGCTGCTAGAGCAATCCACCTGATCGTACGTGACCTCCACTTGCCCGCCCTGCCCGCCCACGAGTTTGTTCCACACGGGAGTGTCGAGGTTGAAGTTTTCGCCGGCCTGCCCGATCGCTCGCACTTTCACGGAGCCGCCCTTGCATGCGCGGCCCGTGCAGGAAACTTCGTAGCACGTTCCGCAGCCCTTGCTGTTGTCGAACTTGCTCGCAGGCACCTGCGCAACCATGCCGAAATAGGGACTATCGCGGAAGCGTCCTTCGAATCTGCTGTAACACGTGCCTTCGCCGCTCAGGTCGCCGGAGGTAGCCGGAACGGCGTCGGCAGGAGTGAGGGCGAAAGCGCCGAGCAGGACGATTCCGACACACAGCAGGCTGGCGACCTTGGAAACGCGAGCCATGGGGAAAAAAGGAGCAACGAGAAAAATCGGGATTGAATGAAGTGGATGCTAGAGGGCAGTGGCCGATTTCGATGATGCAAGGGTGAAACTGCAGGAGATTTATATGGCTTCGCGAGTGGGAGAGATTCAGGGGTTGGTTGGGGCTGGGGGGGTTCAGCGCAAAGTGCGGCTTCGAGTCGCCACGCCGATTTCCTCCCAGACCTTGGGCTGGTGCTGTGGAACGACAATAATTTTGAACATTTCGCGAAGTGACCTGTGGGCGACGGTAACGAAGTTGGGTTTAACGATGTCTGAAGGTCAAAGAGTGGGTTGGCGAGCGTCTCAACGAGAATTTCGAGAAGGGACGTGGTTTCGTCGGTTATGGTATTTGTTGGGAATACTTTCCAGGGGGATGACGTCGTTCCGTCAGTTACGGCTGGTGAGGTAAGAGGCTCAACGATTATTGGACCTTCGCAACGTTCGTCATTGGCTGTAAGGAGTATGAAACAGAAAACCATGCCAATGTTCAGTTTGAACGAAGCTCGAATTCTGGTAACTCTGCTCATTTGACGATCCACATCCACAGCCACATTTCGCAGGTGGTAACACGAGAATTGCTTTGCCTTCAGCAACTGACAGTCCCACTCCCAATTTCGTTACCATCGCCACGCGGTCAGCTCGTGGGGAGTTTGAAATTATTGCCATTCTGCAGCACCAGCACCAGAAAATCGGCATGGCGACTCGAAGCCGCACTTTGCGCTTGAAACCCCGAGTCGCAACTCCCGAATCTCTCCCACTCACCCAGCTATATTTATCTCCTGCTTTTCCACCCTTTCATCATCGAAATCGACCACTGCCCTCCAATCATCCACTGCCTGATATTTAATCTCGCTGTTTCCAACTTTGGATTTTTCTCGTTGCTCCTTTTTTCCCCATGGCTCGCGTTTCCAAGGTTGCCAGCCTGCTGTATGTCGGAATCGTCCTGCTCGGCGCTTTCGCCCTCACTCCTGCCGACGCCGTCCCGGCTACCTCCGGCGACCTGAGCGGCGAAGGCACGTGTTACAGCAGATTCGAAGGACGCTTCCGCGATAGTCCCTATTTCGGCATGGTTGCGCAGGTGCCTGCGAGCAAGTTCGACAACAGCAAGGGCTGCGGAACGTGCTACGAAGTTTCCTGCACGGGCCGCGCATGCAAGGGCGGCTCCGTGAAAGTGCGAGCGGTCGGGCAGGCCGGCGAAAACTTCAACCTCGACACTCCCGTGTGGAACAAACTCGTGGGCGGGCAGGGCGGGCAAGTGGAGGTTACGTATGATCAGGTGGATTGCTCTAGCAGCGGCGGAATGGCGGTAAGACTTATGCCCGAAGCCGGCCAATACTACTTCGCGCTTCAGATTTTCGGAGCGGCGAGGCGCGGACGAGTGGAGAAGGTGGAGATATCGAAGGACGGCAGCGACTGGAAGAGCATGACGAACAACGGGTGGGGCGCGACGTGGGTGCTGAACCCCGCCACGGGCGTCGTGGATGCGTTGCGCGCGGTGAGCGTGCGCGTGTCGGGCAGCGGGAAGCAGGTGGTGCTGGACGGCGTAATTCCGAGCAAGTGGCGCGGCGGCGAAATCTACAAGAGCAGCAAAAACTTCTAGACGTTGCGGCAAGATGGGTTGTGCACAGGGTGCGATATTTTCTGCTAACGGGATGCGCTGTGTCAAGGTGGTGTGCGCATGAGAGTGCGCGCTAATAATGCAGCTACCGTGGCATGATGGTGATGGTGCGGGTAATAAGGCAGTGAACACAAGGTAGCAAGGCATGTGCTACAGCTGCATGTTTGATGTTTTCTCGCACTGTTTTCAAGCTATCAATAAAGGGTTACTGCACTGCACAACGAATGCCATTGCGTTTCATCAATGAGCTGCAATGCAATGCACCATATTGGAGTTCATGCATGCAGACTTCAGTACACGGAAATCTGGCACAAGCCAAGTGAAGCACCTAGCGTTCTTTTCTTCAGCACACCAGAAAGCACAGAAAGCGACAGCAATGAAGCAGTCTGAAGCTACGATGCCATCACCGCCAGCCATCCCACCACAACACCCTGACATGCGGAATGCATAAAAGAAGATCCATCACCACTGTCTCCCACCCTCTTGATCAAGCAGCTGCCTGCCTGGTCCCTGCCCTGTTGCTCTGTGCCTTTCTCCTCGCTGCCCATCCACCAACCCTCACGGTCTCCACGGGGGTCTTGCCACTGCAACCTGGGTCATCCTGGCAGTCTGTCTCCAAGGGCGACTCACACCACCCTCCCTGCCCTGATGCTGCCTTGTGCTTCTCCCAACGTCTTCCTGCTGGGGTGGGACAGCCTCTGCCACATCTCCACGCCTCGTCTTCTCCACTGCAGCAGCAGCCTTCACTGCCGCTCTTGGCTTGGGAATGAGTGACGGAAGCAGCCTTAGAGCCGCAGTAGGAACTCGGGTTACCACCTTGGGGTTTGTCACTGACACGCATTGCGTTACAGATGCAACCTCCACAGCAGGCACGAACGATGGGATTCGATCATCGCTGCTGCAGGTGCTGCTGGCAACGCTTATGGTGTTGTCCCTGTTAGAACTACCACTGCTGCAGCTCAAGTCATCAGTTGAATCGCAGCTGCTGCAGATGGTGCTGGCGACGCTGACGCAGCCAAGGCTGCAGGGCAAGGCAGCACTCGGCTTCCAGGAAGGAACCGAGTGGCGTCGGTGGTGACAGCACAGGCGCTGGTGGTCTCATCGGAGCTCTCAAAACTGATTGAATCATTGCTCGTAGTGGTGATAAGTAGAGCGCCATTGCTGCAGGCGAAGTTATTGACAACGCTGCTGACCTTATCGTCGTCGTTCAGTCCGCCACTCGAGCTGCTGGAAGAGAACAGAGCATTGCTGTCCAAGCAGGGAGCGTAAGTGTCGTTGCTGGAGCTGCTGATCTGCGCGCACTCCTTCTGCAGGAGCTCGTTCTCTGCGGTTGCAGACGGAGCTGAGCAGGTCAGCTGCTGGCGAACTGTCGTCCGCCTCACTACAGCGCGGGCTTTCCAGAAACTCAGCACGTCGGTGTTGCTCACGAGGGTGGCTGCCATCCACAGGTGGTGCGGTCGAAGCTCGAACGAAGCACGGGAGTTGGAGAGTGTCTATGAAAGACTGGAGCTGCGGAGACTGGAGATTGTAGCAAGATCTGGAAGCAAACTTGCGGAATCTGAGACTGAATTGCTGGCAACTCGACTTTGTAGATTACGAGCCGAGAGGACGAGAGAGAGGAGGCATTAGGGTTGGCTGTCAGAAGAAACAAACGCGGTCAAACCCTCGCCTCCCTTGTTATGAGCGGCTCCGCTAACCGAAATCCGCGCTGCATGCTGCCCGGACTAAAACTTAGACCGTGATAATTATTTCGAAGCAATCCTCCTAGCACGGCGAACTCACGGCGGTTGGAGATGGAACATTTACGTCTACCCCCGATACGTGCCCGCGAATGAAACTTGCGATTTCATCGTTGCCCGCGAACACGATTAACGATTTTCTCGCTCGGTGAACGAATTGCGCCGAGGGGGTAGAAGGTTGTTGAGCACAAGGGCAAGAGCTCGGCGTGAGACCCGTACATTCCGCTGCCTTAGTGAAGTCGTTTCTACCCCCGACATATCTATGACGCTGTAACGGATCCACTAGTTAAAAGGGCATTTACCCATATAAAGATAAGTTCTAACACAAACAGAGAGTAGCAGCTCCTGGAAATGTCGAAGTCTGAGAGTTGCTAGGAAAATGCAGTAACAAATCTTGGAGGGTGAGTTGAGGAGAAGACAATCCTATTTCCCAATTGATTTGTTGGGAGTAGGAAATGAGGAATGAGCCAAGAGGCTTCAGACCCCTTCCCTAGACCCCCTTGGGGTGCAGCCACCTTCCCCATGGCAAGGAAGGGTGCACCACCATGGGCCTTGCCCATGTGGCAAAGGTTGATCCTTTTTACTCAATGACATGGCACAAACAAAGGGATAAAATGCTGTGTATGTAATATGTTATCCCTACCTGTCATGTTCTAACTGGTTGCAATTCCAACGCAAGAGTTGAGTTGGACTTCGAATGTTTGTGATTGGCTGTAATTCCAACCAGCGGCGAGAAACTTCTCGACTCACTTTGTATAAAAGTGTTCTGATTGGTTGGCTTGCCAACCAGTTCGTTTCCCCGCTTTCCAACAAGTTCAATTCCCCTTTCTCTTCCCAACCCAGGTTCAATGTATCGAGACCTTGGGTTGGTAGGAATCGATATGTTACACTCCTCCCCCTCCAGCTGGCAACGTCCTCGTTGCCGTGGGGTGCTTCTTAGGACGAGTGCTACGAGCACGACGAACCACATTACGACCAGGGTCAACACCATCCGCTGGTTGTGGGAGTGCTCGCTGAGCCAGGTCTTCCATGTAAGACTGAACCGCAGTATCAGTCAAATGTTCTTCCGGCTCCCATGAGTTGTGTTCAGGCCCATAGCCTTTCCACTTAATGAGGAACTCTCGTACAGTCTTGCGGCCGCGTTGTCGATCACGATGCAAAAGCACTCGTTCGACTTCATAGTACAGTTCCTCCCCTAGGACGATTGTTGGTGGTGGTAAGTACTTGCCTTCTGCAACGTACTTGCTTAACAGAGACACATGGAAGACATTGTGAATCTGCAGGGTATCAGGTAGCTTGAGCTTGTAAGCTACCGCACCAACTCGTTGAATCACCTCGAAGGGCCCAATCCAGCGAGGGAACAACTTTCTCGCACCAGGGATCTTAAGCCGAATATTCTTCGTGCTTAACAAAACTTTGTCTCCAACGGAGAACGAGATTTCCCGGCGTTTCATATCGGCATAGGATTTTTGCCTTTGTTGGGCCAATTGCAACCAACGACGTGCCGACTTTAGGGCCTCTCGTTGCTTGCCCACAAAATCCTTTGCGGCAGGTAATTTCAAACCGCCGATCCCATGCGTAGCAGGTGTTGTGGGATGCCGACCACAGTTCAGGATAAATGGTTTTTCATGTGTGCTATCATGCACTGAGTTGTTAACCGCAAACTCGACCATGGGTAACAACTCGTCCCAGTTGTCCTGTGTTGGGCTTATGAAAGAACGAAGCATCTGCTCGAGAGTGCGGTTAGTCCGTTCCGTTTGCCCATCTGTTTGGGGATGGAACGCTGACGACATCTTAAGCTTCGTTCCTAGTGTCTCGGTTACTTCACGCCAGAATCGGCTCGTGAAGCGTGGGTCGTGATCAGACACTAATACACGTGGCAATCCGTGTAGGCGGAAAAAATGTGACACGAACAACCGAGCCGTATCCTCGGCTGATACGTCCGTTGTCGTGGGTACAAAGTGCACCATTTTTGTAAGGCGATCTACAAAGACAAGTATCGCCGTACACCCATCACGGGTTCTTGGGAGGTCGGTGATGAAATCCAGTGAAACGCTTTCCCAAGGTTCACTCGGAATTTCAAGTGGTTGAAGCAAACCACCAGGCTTCTGTGTGTCCGGTTTGTTACGTGCGCACGTGTCACAACGTGCCACAAACTGTTGGACATCACTACCGACCCCTGGCCACCAGTATACATCGCGTAAGGCCCTCTGGGTCTTATTCATGCCCAAGTGTCCCCCATATTTAGTGGCGTGCACCTCTTCCAAGATATCGTTCCGCAGATTGCCGACATGAGGTACCGCAATCTCTTTTGTTCGCCACCAAAGATCGTGTTCCCAAGTCAAATGCTTAGTGTTTTGTGGGTTCTGGAACCAGGAATCGATATGATATCCTGTGCGAATTCGTTTCGGAAAGCCACTAAACGCGATCTCGCTCACTTTCGCCGCAGCTAGTATGCCAAAACAGGCAGCAAAAACAGCCGCATGTTCGGTATCGTCAAGCCCAGTTGCTGCCCCTATCGGCTGTCTGCTGAGGGGGTTCGTGGAACCTGCACGATAACGAATGTCGAAACTGAACCCACTAAGGAGTTCAGCCCAACGGGCCTGACGGCGAGTGAGGGTAGCTTGGGTAGAAAAATATGTGTTCGGACAATGGTCAGTGGTGACCACGAACTCTACCCCTTCCAAGTAACATCGCCATGTTCTTAGCGCATGCACGACAGCCAACAACTCTTGTTCGGTAGTCGTGTAGCGTTGCTCTGCCGGGGAGAGTTTTCTACTCTCAAATGCCACAGGGCGTCCTTCTTGCAGGAGTACTGCACCAAGTCCCACCGTTGAGGCGTCCGTAACCACCTCATATGGCTTCTGTAGGTTTGGCAACACCAAAACTGGTGCGTTAGTTAATTTATGCTTGACCTCTTCGAAAGCATTTTGGCACTGTGGAGTCCACTCCCATGCACACGCTTTTCGGGTCAATGCCGTGAGGGGAGCGACTATCGTGGAATAATTTTCCAAGAAGCGACGAAAATAATTCGCCAAGCCCAAGAATGATCGAACTTGGCCAACGTCGCGTGGGACGGGCCACTCCTGGACAGCTGCTACCTTCTTGGGGTCCACTTTCAGACCGTTGTGCCCCACCACGTGTCCCAAATACTCCAGCTCACGTTTGTAAAAATGGCATTTCCACAAACGCGCGTAGTATTTATACTCGCGTAATTTTCCAAGGACCCATTTCAGGTGTTCCGTATGCTCGTCTTCGGTTTTCGAGTATACCAGGATATCATCGAGGTACACCAAGACGAACTGGCCAATCGCATCACGAAACACATCGTTCATCGCCCTCTGGAAAGAGGCCGGAGCGTTGGTCAAGCCAAAACTTAACACACGCCACTGAAAATGGCCGAACGGCGAACGGAAAGCCGTCTTTGGAACATCGTCCTCTGTTATACGCAGTTGGTGATAGCCTTGCGCCAAATCCAGTGCACTGAACCATTGCGCACCCTGTAGTCGATCAAATAAATCTTCTATCCGCGGAAGTGGATATCTATTTTTGATCGTAATTTTATTCAGGGCTCGATAATCGACGCACATTTGCAGTCCACCTCCCTTCTTGTGAACAAACAAGATAGGTGCTCCATATGGGGACGCGCTGGGTTCTATCCATCCCTTCCTGAGGTATTCCTCAATTTGTTGCTTAGCCTCCTCGTACTCAGCTGGACTGAGGCGATACAGAGGTCTAAACGGTGGTGCCTTTCCTGGTTCCACCGGGATGGTGTGGCCAACTGCACGGTCAGGAGGTAACCCGTCCGGAATTGGCTCAAAAACCTCAGAATATTCCTCCGCCAACGCCTTCATTTGAGGCGGAAAATCCTCAATAATCTGCGAAGTGGTTGGTTCGGAGTCTAGCTGTACAACAAAAAGTGTATCAGCTCCCTTGACATGCTCTTTGAATTGGAGAGCCGACGCAAAGCGTACATCAAGAGCTAACGTTTGAGGTTTGTCGTCCAGTGCTTGGCGTCTTGGGACTTGCCATTGAAACGTCGTCCCATTCTTTGTGAATGAAAGCGTGTTATCTTGGAAATTTAATATCACCTCATTAGGCCGTAGCCAATCCATTCCCAAGACAATGTCTACGCCTGCTAGGAGGGGTAAGACAAAAACGCTGACGGTCTCCTGATATCCTTGGATATCCAGGTTGACCAATGCATGTCCTCTGCATGGGATGATCCTGTCATCCCCCAGACGGATAGAACAAGATGGTCCTTGAACAGGCACATTCAAATACCCCATCCATTTCTCATCGATCAATGACGCAGTCGCTCCTGTATCAACCAGGATCGAGGCACTGCGCCCATTTACGCAACCCGAAAACAAAAGGTTTTGCTGATGTTTGGGTCGAATAGGATATGCTGTAATATCAGTGGGAGGCAAATAATATGCCTTAATGCCGTGCTTGCTGCGTCCAAAAGAACGAGCTTGTGTCCACCACACATGGTGTCCTTTATCCCACTGCGCTAACACGCTCCATCCTTGAAGTGCTCGAAACAATTTACCTCGAACTGTGCGCGTTACCATTCCAACCGCAGTTAGAGGGTGCGCTTGGGTGCAACGACCCACCACATCCATTATCCAAGGCAAATTATGTTGATCACAAAATATAAGTGAGAATTTATCTCGTAATGATTCAACTGTGATATTTTCCAGTGGGTGAAATCGAGAGGCAAACAAAGAGCTTTCATTAAAAGCAAATGCATACACATATGCAATTTTGCAATCAACAAGGCACTCGAGTTTCAACAACTCCTCATCCCGCAGGACCACTGCCTCATCCTCTCGATCTGCTATGCCCGCTAGGTACCCACCCCCTAGTTGGGCTTTGCAAAATCCCGCTGGCTGCCCGAGGGACCACTGCCGTCATTGCGCTTGTTGTCCGTCTTAGCCTTGCCAGAGTACTTCACCGACTTGCGGTGGCGGCACTCATAGCCCTTGTGTCCAGGCTTGCCGCACTTGAAGCAGCTCTGGACATTGCTTGGTCCACCCTCATTGACCTTCTTGGCCTTGTGGTCAGCCTGCTGTCCCTGCTGGAAGGGCCTCTTGTGGTTCCCGCCCTTCCAAGGCGTTCCCTGCTGCCTTCCACTCGGACCCGCAGTGCTAGAAGACGGCCTTGAGGCCTGCTGCGGCTGGGTAGTGGTTTTGGCATAAGCACGGAAGTGCTTATCAGTGGTCCCCACCACGCGCTTCACGTGATCATAGGACCGCCATGCCTCCCCAGCCCCATCCGTCATATGCATGTTCTTGAGGTGCTCAGGCAGCCCCCTGAAGAACAGATGGATCTTCTCACCCTCGCTCATGCGTTCTGCCGGTTTCTGCAGCACCCAGATCTCCTCGAACTCCACAGCGTACTGCTGCACTGTGCGGTTCCCGCACTGCAGCTTCTCAAGGCGACTGCGCACCTCCAGCTGGGTCGGCTGGACCTGGAAGGCTTGCTTGAGTGCAGATGCGAATTCCTCCCATCCAAACGGCTTCCTATCCGCCTCAGCCTGGATCTTGCTGCCATACACCACTCGCTGTGCATTCTGGTCCAGCACGGTGGTGGCAGCGACGACGCGAGCGTCGTCTTGGACCTTGTGCGCCTTGAACAGGTCGGTCATCATCGACAGCCACGCAGCCACGTCCGTCTTGCCATGGATGAATGGCGGCAGGGTGATTGGCAGAGAGCCAAAAGCCTGCGTGCTCGGCTCAGCAGCGCGCTGCGTAGAAGGACCAGGGTCACCCACTGCACCACCAGAGCGAGAAGGGTTGGTGCGACCGCTAGCAGAGTTGGCAGGCGGTTCCGCTCGTGGTGCAGGGCGATACATGGTCTCCCTTCGGAGGGCACTGAACGCCTCGCGCAGCTCGTTGATCTTTGAGGTCTGCCTCGCCAGCTGATGAACGTGCTCCCGGGCGTCGTGCTTCATGTTCTTGAGCTCAACTTCCAGGTACTTGATTTTGTTGTCCTGGTCAGAGTGCTCCCTCTTGAGGTTGGTAATGAGTGACTGCTGCTGCTGGATGCGCGTATCCTGCTCAGCAGCATGGTCCTGCAGCTTAGCAATTTCAGCATGCAAAATGTCCTCTTCCCCTTCCAACTCAATGTCATCCTCCTGAGACTCCCCTTCCTGCTCCTTGGAATTTTCAGCAGCTGAAGGGTCCTTAGCAGGGGAGTTTTCAGCAGGTTCCTTTTCAGCCATTTCCTCATCCAAGTTGTTCAGGTCAATCTTCTGCACACAAGCTTCCAGATCAGCATGGGAGTTGGTGCCTTCAACACCACCAGCCTTGGAGTTGGTAGAAGCCATTTAGAGCAAAGTCACTGTATTATAAAAATGAGTTACAGATCTACTGCAAATTGTTACCACCGCAGTGAATAACCAAGATTTTCTCCAGAGGAGAAATGTCTTCAATAGATCTTACAACCACAACAATGTGAAAAACACCTCTGTTGCAAAATATCCTTACCACCGCAGTGGATAAGGCAAGAACAATCACAAAGTGATTGTCTTCAACAGAGAATGTTAATACACACAGGTTGCAACTTCTCCACAGTAGCTCCAATGGTTCCACCAGCAGGGAGGGAGGGCTTAGAACTCTTGGAGAAGCTTGTAGATCTTGAAAACTGCTTGAGTAGCTTGTAGTCTTCACAAGTTTATAATATGGTGATTACAATGAAAATCACAACTTCTCCAAGAAAAGAAAAAAAAAAAAAAAGGAAAAATCCTCTTAGATGCCCACAAGGCGAGGATCTACTAATAGCTCTGATTACCAATGTAACGGATCCACTAGTTAAAAGGGCATTTACCCATATAAAGATAAGTTCTAACACAAACAGAGAGTAGCAGCTCCTGGAAATGTCTAAGTCTGAGAGTTGCTAGGAAAATGCAGTAACAAATCTTGGAGGGTGAGTTGAGGAGAAGACAATCCTATTTCCCAATTGATTTGTTGGGAGTAGGAAATGAGGAATGAGCCAAGAGGCTTCAGACCCCTTCCCTAGACCCCCTTGGGGTGCAGCCACCTTCCCCATGGCAAGGAAGGGTGCACCACCATGGGCCTTGCCCATGTGGCAAAGGTTGATCCTTTTTACTCAATGACATGGCACAAACAAAGGGATAAAATGCTGTGTATGTAATATGTTATCCCTACCTGTCATGTTCTAACTGGTTGCAATTCCAACGCAAGAGTTGAGTTGGGCTTCGAATGTTTGTGATTGGCTGTAATTCCAACCAGCGGCAAGAAACTTCTCGACTCACTTTGTATAAAAGTGTTCTGATTGGTTGGCTTGCCAACCAGTTCGTTTCCCCGCTTTCTAACCAGTTCAATTCCCCTTTCTCTTCCCAACCCAGGTTCAATGTATCGAGACCTTGGGTTGGTAGGAATCGATATGTTACAGACGCACTACGCCACATTTCTAGGGCAGGTGCGGAGCAGATTCTGGGAAAATGTGGACAATCTTGCGAGATTAACGGGGCATTCTGGTTACACGCTAACATTCGCGCATCCAGCATCGCAAACCGGGAAAATGTCGGAAACAGGGCTTGGTTTCGGGACAGCTTGGGGCCTACGATCAGTTTCTAGGCTGAGCAAATTAGTTTCTTGAGCATACTGAGGGCGTATCCCTGGCTGGTGGCAGGGCCTCTGTAGCTGGCAGGGTTGGCGGCAAATTTCCCGAAAACACAGGGGGGGCAGAAAATGCGCATGCCACCAACAGTGCTAGCTACAGTCGCCCTGCCACCATCCAGGGATACGCCCTGAGGAGTTCGAAAGGGATGGATCAGATACTCGTTACACAGGTCCGCACAAACGTGAAACTGCTTTGATCGAAATTACTTTGGAAAATGTTGTGAAGTGTGGATACACTTTTCCAGCACCCTCTGGGTTATGCGCTGGTAACCTGAATGGCAGCAGGCGAAAGGGTGTCGCACAGTCACAGCGCGACTCACGGGTACCTGCCTTCATCAAAGCGCCAGGTGCCCACAGCTTTCCCAATACGGCTCGCAGGCAGGCACTTCCAGACATTTCGCCGTCGCTAGCGGAGCACACGGGTTAGGCGCAGCTGAATTTGTTGAATTCCGTTGAGCGCACTCACCCTCAGCTTCCTCCGCAAACTGGCTGCACTGCGCCGGATGGATTTGTTTAAAGCAGGGGTATACATTTGACAGCACTGTTGTTTCTCTACAGTGTGCAAGGCGATTTCGCCTCAACGAACAGAAAAACTGAATTGCGAGAGTGTTGGCGAACAATTGAGACGCTTCTGACATGAGTCACAAAATGGTAAAGGGATCCCGTCACCAAACTCACCTTCCTCCTCACACTAGGGAGAATAGACCAGCAGTATTCTATACCGTCGCAACTAATAGCTAATATATTAGGTAGAAATAACTTAGGCGCGGGCCGGAGGGTGCTAGACCTGCAGCGCGACCACATACATAGACGCGGGTGAGTAATAAGCCATGCGCATTACAGGCGCCACCTTCGAGCCATCTCAAAAATTTCGCCCTTAAGAATGACAATTTACAGCCATTTCCGCCCAGAATTGATGGGCTGTAAATAGGCTGCTTCGTAGGCGTTTAGGGACTGTGAATTGCCCGCCTGTACATTGAGCAGAATGGCAATTTACGCCAATACACATCTATACCGAATTCATTATTCATGGCCGGATATGGGGGTAACATGTGCCACGATCAGAAGTTGATCGTTCCCAGGATCTACTCGGGAAGGTTCGCACAAAGAAAAATGAAGTTGGTAGGCCCTTGACCTCAATAGCAGAGTGAATGTAAAATGCTTGAGATGAAATAAAACATGCAAATACAACAACTATAAATATGAGTACAGGGAAGGCGAAACGTCCTAGCTAGCCATGTACTCTAAGGGGTACATTCCCTTATTCAAATTCATTCCCAACCGTGCGGCGCGTACAGTTACGAAACTGTTCCCGCCAAAGCCATCCTGCCTGCAGCTGTCCGATGCCATCTGCTCCGACGGTCCAGATGCAGCTTAACCGTCTGACGCTTCGAGTCAACTCTGACTCTTCGTGTTCATTCTCGATACTGCATGCTTCCTTTGCTGCGGTGAGGAGTGCACAGTAATGAACAAATGTTACTATTCGTAACACCCCCCTTCACTCCTGGCCGTAGCTCGACTTGACCTGCTTGACCACGCCGCTGAGTTCGGAGCAGTGCTGATACTGCTGGCGTGGCAGTCGCTTTGTGAGGAAATCCGCTGCCATGTCACCGGTCGGGCAATAGGTCAAGTTGACCTTGCCCTTGTCTACTTCGTCCTTCACGAAGAAGTACCGCAGCGCAATGTGCTTGGTGCGGTTAACGAAACCAGGTTTGTTCGCGATCCGAATCGCGCTCTGGTTGTCGCAGTGAAGACGAAAGGTGGGCGAAGCCGGAATTTTCGCCTCCTGCAGGAGTTCCTGCAAGTAGAGTCCTTCGCGAACTGCTGCGGTTGCTGCGATGAATTCCGCTTCGGCTGATGACAGGGCAACCAGTTCCTGCTTCTGCGAGTTCCAGGAGATTGGTCCCGTTGGTTCGAGTCGGAACAGGAAGCCAGTCCTGGACCGTCGATTGTCGGGATCTGCTGCATGATCGGCATCCACGTAGCCGATGAGATTGAAGGATGGGGTTGGTGCAGTTGAGTAGCACAGTCCAATCTTGGGCGTTGAGACGAGGTACTGCATGGCGCGCTGCAGATCCAGAAGGTTCTCAGCCGTTGGTTTGCGTGAGTACTGGGCCAGCTGACTTGCGATGTAGGAGAGATCTGGCCTGCAGGTGACAGAGGCGAAGAGCAGGCATCCCAGCTGCTGCTGGTAAGTCTGGATTCCAGCAGGGGGTAGAGCTTTGTTGTCAGGTTTGTGGTTCGGTCCGGGGGTTCGGTAGGGAGTTGAGAGAGGTGCAGGTGAAATGTTGAACCTCTTCCCTAACTCCTCTGCGTACTTAGCCGCTGAGAGGTGAATGGCCTCAGGCGCGTAGGAGATGTTGAGGCCTAAGAACTGCTTCACCTCATAGTTGCATGTGATGTCGACGCGCCCCGCTAGGGCTTTCTCGAACTGCTCGAGTAGCTCATTGTTTGAGCCTGTGTAGAGCAAGTCGTCGACGTAGACCGTGAGGAGGATGTATTCGCCCCGGAAGTCGCGGCGGTACATCCCTGGATCGTGCGGCATCTGCTTGAATCCGATTTCAAGCAGGATGTTGTGTAGGTACTGCTGCCACAGCCTCGGCGCCTGCTTGATCCCGTAGAGTGACTTGCGCAGTTGGCACACGCGCGAGTCCCCTTCACCGTATGTATGCGGCTGCTCCACGTAAATCACGGCGTCTACTAGCGAGTATAGGAACGCATTCTTGACGTCGATCTGGCGGAGAGGTAGGTGCCTTGCAGCTGCGATGGCGAGCAGGATTCGAACGGAGGTGTGGCGGCTGACTGGAGCGAACGTCTGGTCGAAGTCGATTCCGTGCCTCTGGTCGTAGCCGCGCACTACCCAGCGCGCCTTGAAGCGCTCGATCAACCGTCTGCTGCGGTTTTCATGCGGAAGACCCACTTGCCCGAGAGGATTCTTGCGCCTTTGATTGCCGCGCGGTCGACTAATACCCAGGTGTCTCGGGACTCGAGCGCTTTAATCTCTGCGTCCATTGCTTCGCGCCACTCCTTGCTGTGTGGTCCAGAGAGAGCTTCGCGCGGGTTTCGAGGCTCGATGACACGTGACGCTTTTGAGGTTGCAGTGTGAAGCCCGAGTAGTTGCAATCGTGAGACGGTGCTGTCGTGACGCTGTTGCGGGGTGACTTCCTGCACATCGTCATCATCGCTCTCTGGTTCAGGTGGCGCCGGTGATCCTGTGCCTCTGCCGCTTCCGCCTGTTCCGCCCATTCCTCCTCCCGAGGAATCGTCGTCGTCGTTGCTGCTCGCCTCTTGTATCGTGCTCTCGTCGTCTTGCTCGCCTCTTGTATTGTTGTTGTTGTTGCGTAGCTGTGCCCGTCGTTCGCGTAAGCGCGATTCGCGTTCGTTTCCTCGTCGTGACGGAATTGGTCGAGGAAGAGGCGCTCGTAGAAGATTACGTCGCGAGCGTGGGCGATTTTCCGGCTGAGGAGGTCCAGCACGATCCACGCTTTGTACTCGTGGCTGATGCCGAGGTGGATTCCCCAGCGCGCGCGGCTGGCGAATTTGCCGATGGTTGATGTCGGCGGGCGGTACTGCACCATGCACCCCCACACGCGGAGCATGGAGGTATCTCCTTTGGTCCCGGTCCATTTGACGTGCGGGGAGAGATTCCCGGTGATTGCAGTGGTTGAAAGCAGGTTGTGCACCCGCACGGCGTGGTGCATCGCGTAGGTCCAGTAAATCGGCGGCAGCTTTGACTGCTTCATCAGCGCCCGCACCTTTGTCATCAGTGTGCGGTTTGTCCACTCGGCTACGCCCTGCTGCTGGTGTGCGTAGGGGAGAGAGATGTGATGCTCGATCCCCTTTTGCGCCAGGTAAGTCTGCATCTGGTTGCTCCTAAATTCCGCTGCGCCGTCGGATTGCCAAATTTTTAGCTTCTGCCCGGATTTCCGCTGCGCATGCGCCAACCAGAGGCGGAACACCTCGTAAGCTCTGTCGCGGGTCTCCACATTTGCGACCCATACGTAGCGCGTTCCAGCGTCGATGAAGGTAAGTGTGTACAGCTCGTCGTCGACTCCGCAATGCCCCACGTTGAGAAAATCGCTGTACACTTTGTGCAGCTTGGGGTAGCGGTTCGTTCCAGGTTCGAGCAGCGGGAACGGCTGGTGGCTTAATGCAGCTTCGGGGCAGACGGTGCAGTTGCGCGGATGTGTCGTGCCTCTCACTTCGGTGCCGTCAGGGCGGAGTAATGCTCCTGGCGCAAAGACTCCGGCGTCGATGCAGTTCTTGAGTGTGGCGCGTGAAGGGTGTCCGAGGCGTTGGTGCCAAAGTGCATCGTCGGCGCGAAAACCGGAGGTGCGCATGTAGCGCGCGCGGGCTTCCTCCGGGTCTTCGTCAGATACGGGAGCAGATTCTGCTGCTGCCTCTTCTGCACCTTCTTCTTCTGCCACGGTAGTTAGCATCAGTGCCAAGAACTCTCTGTCGCGAATTTCAGAGAGTGGAATGTTTGTCCCGGGAATAATTCCGGGCACGAAAGTGGGTTCACGCGGTTCGGGGGCAGGTCCGTAGACGGTGCGGCGTGGAGTTGATGGTTCGTTGCCCCAGCGGATAGTGTCCCAGGGATCGCGGTGCGGCGGAATGTCAGGGGGAGGTGACGCGAGTGGGATATGGCGCGGGGGACGCCCGAGGGGAACAACTGCAGATTCTGATTTCCCCCCCTTTTGTTCTTCGCGGGAAGTCCCCCAGCTTCCAGTGGAGGCGCCCCAGCCGCTCGTTTCGCCGCCAGATGCGGCGCCCCATCCGCTGGTATCGGTCGTTCCCCATCCGCCGGCGCCCCCCCACCCCCCTTCATTGGAGGCGCTTTCTTCTGCTTCGGCGCCCCATGCGGCGCAAGCGAATGTTCCGCGTGCCTCGGCGAGGCTCTGTTGGCGAAGCTCTTCTGCTTCGCGGCGCGCCAATTCTTCCTCCTGTTCCACGGTGAGTTTTGCCGTGGGGTCGCGCCAATGGGGGTAAATCTGTAGAAAGTCATCACGGGTGTAGGGTCGTGGCACGCCACGCGCATCAAAGGTGCCGACGCCCGTTCCGCGTAGCATCCCTCGGTTGTGTTGAGAGGGGAGACCAATGAGAGGGTGCTCAGGCGTGCCGAACACGCCACGCGTGGTGACTTCGAGTTCTAATTGAGACATGCCTTCTTCTGGCGGCGCGTGGACTTCTGCTTCGGCAATGGCCGTCAGTCCGCGGCCAGCAACGGCGCTAGTTGACGTTGTCGGAGTGTGGCAATCCCTGCAGATGCCATCTTCGTCGGGGTCGTGCAGCGCCGTTTCGCGTGGGTGGGGATGGTGCGGCACCCACGGTCTTCCGTCAGGGTGCTTCCAGTCCCTGCGGTGGATGTGCTCGAAGCGTAGTGGCACGAGGTCGATTAACTCGCGCGAGTCGCCGCTGCAGTCGGGGATGTCGAAGTCTAGGACATACACTCCATTCTCGGAGTGTGCTCGTCCGATCTGCCTGCGGGGGAAGTTTCGGGACTCGTAGTGCAGCAGAATGTCGCGCGTCGCGCGATCCGTGCTGAGTTCGACGCCGCAGTCCATGAGTTGTGCGGCGGAGAGCAGGTTGAAGCGCAGGTTCTGGACGATCAGCACATCGTTAAGTGTGATGTGCGTGCGGCTTCCGCGTGCCTTGAGCACGACGATGCCTTGCGCACTTGCGCGCAGGCGTGTGTTGTTAGCCACGGTGACGTAGGTGACTGTCGGGGTGGCGACGGCGTTGGATATGTAACGCTCGGAGCCCACCATATGCTGGCCGCAGCAGCTATCCAGGTACCAGGTGTTGAAGCGCTTGTTGTCGTCACGTGCGAGCAGCGCCAGTCGCGGCGTGACGATGTGCGGAGTGTCGAACTTCAGAAATTGTTCGCGCGAGAGCCAATCAAGTGGCGCCGCCCACATATCAGGTACGTGCGGGGGACTTTCAAGCAGCGGGACTGGGAGATTCCAGTCCTGGGCGTCGTCGTCGGTGAAGTCGTGGCGCGGGCTGAAAGGATTTTTGTTGTTGAACGCGCCAATGGGGTGCGGTGCGGGCTCAGGTGAAGGTGAGCGCACGCGGCGACGACGCGATTCGCCTGTCATGGCCATGTTGCTCATGACGTTGCGTACTGGGGCAGTCGATGGTGACTGCTTCTGCTGATGCTGAATCGTTGGATTCAGGTTACACGCGGTTGGGGGTTGATACCCCTGGGCTGGACGCACGTCGCCTCGTGCGTCTTGTCGGCCGGACCAGTTGCTCGGATTGGTCTGGCGAGGGCGGGATCGGTACTTGCATCGATCCGCCAAGTGCCCAAAGTTCCTGCAGATTTTGCAGTAGAGGCGCCTCGGCCGTCGCTCTTCGGTGTTGTCGGCGTAGAAGGCGAGCCGTTCTCTTTCTCGTCGTGGCGCTGGTCGCTGCTGATCCATATCCCGTTGTTCGACGAGAAGTGCGGCGCAGAGGGCGGCCTCCGAGATGACCCCCTGCTGTCGGAGAAGCGCCTTAAAGGGCCTTGAAGCACGATGTTCACGAAGATTTCTTCGGAAATCGAACTCCCTAGCTTCACGATTTGATCGCGAAGGCTCCGACAGCGATTGATGTAGCTGTTGACCTTCTCCCCTGAGACCATTTTGGTCTCCAGCAGCTGCTGAAGCAGTCGGCTCGAGGAAACGGAGTCCTTCGGCTGATACACACCGTTCAGGTGGCGCCAGGCGTCGAGGGCTGGAGCAGCCGATGTCTTGTACGATCGGATGTTTAGTTGCTCCGCCGGCGACATGTTGCGAAGGAGAATTCCGTACGCCATCAGGGACTCGTTGTAGTAGCGAGCCCTGGCTTCGTCGGTGTCCTCAGCGGGTTCCGCGTAGCTCCCGTCGAAATAATGGTAAATTTGGGCGTTCTGCAGCAAGAGTTCTGATTCGAAGCTCCAGGTATAGAAGTCTCTGCCGTCGAAACAGGTACTTGTCTTTATTTTTGATATGCTGAGGAACTTTGATTGTGCTGAGATAATTGCTTCTTCACTGGGACGGGGAGCCTTGGGGGTTGAGCCATTTGTGTCGAGGGAGAAGGTTTGAGGGACGACGTTCTGCCCAGCTGGGGCCGGTTGAGATGGTTGCGAGGATGTTCCCGCATCGCCGTTCCGTAATGTTTGGAGCCCTTGCTCCAAGCTGGTGAGTCGCTGAAGTAGTTGTGCGAGGACTTCGGTGCCGATCGTTGTCGTGTTCTCGCTTGTCGCAGCCGGGTTGGGTTGCGCTTCAGCCGTCAGATTAGTCTGACCACCAGATCCTCCGGCCATTCTTACACGCGATCGTGTGCCTGACGCCACTTTCCGAATGTCGCAATTTTCGGGAGTGGTAGTGCGAAGGATTCCCGAGCCGCTCTCATACCATGCTACGATCAGAAGTTGATCGTTCCCAGGATCTACTCGGGAAGGTTCGCACAGAGAAATGAAGTTGGTGGGCCCTTGACCTCAATAGCAGAGTGAATGTAAAATGCTTGAGATGAAATAAAACATGCAAATACAGCAAATATAAATATGAGTACAGGGAAGGCGAAACGTCCTAGCTAGCCATGTACTCTAAGGGGTACATTCCCTTGTTCAAATTCATTCCCAACCGTGCGGCGCGTACAGTTACGAAACTGTTCCCGCCAAAGCTGTCCTGCCTGTAGCTGTCCGATGCCATCTGCTCCGACGGTCCAGATGCAGCTTAACCGTCTGACGCTTCGAGTCAACTCTGACTCTTCGTGTTCATTCTCGATACTGCATGCTTCCTTTGCTGCGGTGAGGAGTGCACAGTAATGAACAAATGTTACTATTCGTAACAACATGCCCAATAATTGGTTCACCATCAATAGGTATTAGGGGCCTTCCAATAAAAGTCAACACATTGCAACCCTTGGAATCGGTATTTATTGCCCAGGTATGTTTCATACATGTCTTAAATCGCTATAAATTGCACCATAATTTGTAGGCATGCCATGATCATTTTCCGCTTATTACGAAAGTGACATTTAATGTATTTTCCTGTCATGTTCCCACCCTGCCATACAGCATTACTAATTAGATTGACTATTTATACCAGTTAACAGTTACATCAAATTAGCACACCTAGAGTGAATGCTCTGGATGCTCCCAACTTTCTAGCCTAGACTGCTGATCATGCGACCAGCACTACGGGAGTAACCCATCAAAAGCAGCCTCAAATCCTTCGACGAGTATTTTCACTGCACCACTGCCCAGGACAAACCCTGCTGGTGCTTCGTTGGTGTATATGGGTTCACCAGCTTCCAGCAGGGTCTTGATCCATGCAGTTACAACGAGGATTTTTGCAGCTACTGCGGCCCTATTGTTCTCGTCTGATGCATCCAGGGACGGGTTGGCACGGCCGTTGTGTCAAACATTGTATGTTTATATTGTGTAGGCTGTAGTGGGTTACACCTTAGGGGGTACACAAAGTTAGGGTTTCCTACTTGTACCAAACTCTGTGCTAGTTCATTTCATTCCTGCTCAGTTATTTCTGACATGGTTTCAGAGCAGGTCCTTCGCTAGGACTGTTCTTAGGGCCCACCGACTTACCTACCTGCTTACCTTCGCTTGTTTCCGGCCCCGCTGGCCCCGTCGATCTAGCACGATCTAGCGGCCCTGCGGCCCCTTCGAATTTTTTTTTTCCTAGCGGCCTCTCACGGCCCCCGTCGCGTCGCCCCTTAGCGCCCCGATCGGCCCCGTCACGCCGCCCGCGAACCGCACAGCGCGCCGCGCTCACAGCCCGCGAACCGCCCACGCGCAGCCCGCGAACCGCCTGCGCAGCCCGCGACCAGCCCGCGCAGCCCGCGCACAGCCCGCGAACTGCCCGCGAGCAGCCCGCGACCTGCCCGCGAACCCCCGCGAGCCGCCCGCGACCCGCTTACGCAGCCCGCGAGCAGCCCGCGCAGCCCGCGCTGAGCCTGCGCGGCTCTTGCGCTGACCGCCGCCGGCCCGCACGCTGCCCGCGCAGCTCACATACGGCCCGCACGGCCCGCGCGCTGCCTGCTCCCGGCCCGCCGCTGCTGAGCCCGCAGCCGCCCGCGCACCGCTGCTGCTGAGCCCGCCGCCGCCCGCGCACCGCCGCTGCTGCGCCCGCCGCCGCCCGCGTATCACCGCTGCTGAGCCCGCCCCTGCTGCGCCGGCTCTCGCTGCCGCCTGCTGCGCCTGTGCACCACTGCAGATCCTACTACTACACTTCCTGCTACTGCTGCTTGTGCGCCACTACAGTCCGTAGGCCCCACCGGCCCCGCTGACCCTGCGCACGCCTTTTCAGTGACTTTACTGCTTCTACTACTGCCGCTGTCGCTATGGCTAGTCCTCCTGTTCTAGCTTTCGACGCCGAGGGCCGTCCGGTCAAATTCGAAACCTGGCTAGATGACCTGCACCTTTTCCTACAGCTCACTGCCAAGGAAGATATTACACTGTACGACCACGCTCTCGGCCATGCGACCGCCCCACTCGCTACTGCCCCCCCAGCTGAGCGCTCACAGTGGCAGACCCGTGACGCGCACGCTCGCTTTGCTATTCGCAACTCCCTGCCGCTAGATGAGCGCGAGCACTTCGGCCAGTGCAAGACTGCTAAGGACCTCTACACAGCTGTAGTGGCCCGCTACTCCTCACCCGCTTCTGCCACGCTAGGCCGCCTCACTCTCCCCTACCTGTTCCTCGACCTAGCCTCCTTTCACACTGTCGCAGACCTCATCACCCACCTTAAGACTAGTGAGGCTCGCTTTCGCGCTGCCATGCCTGACGAGTTCCTCGCTAGCAACCCCCCCCCGCTCTGGATCACTCTCTACCACGTTGTCACCCGCCTCCCTGACTCTCTGCGCCCTGTCAGGGACCAGTTCCTCTCTCGCTCCCCCACTGAGCTCACCGTAGACCTCCTCGAGAAGGAACTGCTTGCAGCCGAGGCTAGTATCGTCGCTGTAGGCACCTCTCGTGGCGACCCCCGCGGCCCCTTCTTTGAGGGGTGCTCCCCTTCCCCCCTCCTCCCCTCTGTCGCCTCTGCTGCTGCTGTCGACCTCCTTGGTGCTGAGAAGGTCGGGGCTGCGTCTGCTTCAGGCGGACGACGCAGGGGCAGGAGTGGCAGGAGTGGGGGTGGTGGCGGAGGAGGCGGAGGTGGAGGTGGTGGCGGTGGAGGTGCGACTGGAGAGGCTAGTGGCGGCAGTGGTGGAGGTGACAGCGGCGTTGGGAGTGGTGACAGGGGCGGAGGTGGCAGCGGAGGCGGAGGTGGTCGTGGCAGCGGCAGGGGTGGAGGTGGCCGGGGCGGAGGCGGAGGGGGTGGTGGTCGTGGAGGCCCGGGGGGCGGTCAGAGTCAGCAGCCTGCCCCGACCCTTCAGGCCGCTCGTGAGTGGTATGCGCGGCGCAGCGTCACCTGCCAGTATGTTATTCGTACAGGTGACCGCACTGGCCAGACGTGTGGGGGGCCGCACCAGACGGAGCGCTGCTTCGCCCGCCTCAACGATGCGTGGCGCACCCAGTTTCCTGGTGGGGGTGAGCTGCCGCGCTGGGCTGAGCTGCTCAGGAAGGGTGTTGATATTTGGGCACTAGACTTTGATGCTATTCTCACTGCCATGTATGCGATGTCTATTAGTGGAGAGGGTGCTCAGTACTTGCGTGTTCCGCCCGACCCGGGCATTCAGGCCAGCCCCACTGCTGCTCTAGGTGCTAGTGTGTCTGCTTCCACAGGTACTACTGCAGCTGCTGCTCTAGGTGCTTGTGCGTCTGTGCCCCCTGGTACTGAGTCGACTGCAGCACTGCACACCTTCACACTGGACTCAGGTGCTTCTCGCTCTTTCTTTCGTGACCGCACTGTCCTTGAGCCTCTAGCTCGGCCGGTTGCTGTCTCTCTTGCTGACCCCTCTGGGGGTCCGGTCCTTGCGACCTCCTCCACCACCCTTCCGTGTCCAGCGGTTCCGTCCGGCACGCTCTCAGGTCTCTACCTCCCCTCGTTCTCCACGAACTTGGTGGCAGGTAGTGCGCTCCAGGACGGGGGTGTTCACCAGTTCACCCCTGCCTACGAGCGTGTGACTCACTGCACGTGTGCTCGGACGGGCCGCCACCTAGCTACTTTCACTCGAGAGCCGGGGTCTGACCTGTACACACTGACCACTGAGTCCCCTCAGGTAGCTGCGTCTGCGTCAGCGTCAGGTCAGCTGTCCGCCCCCTGCTCGTGTCGCTCTCTGGCGAACGACACCGTCCTCTGGCACCACCGCCTTGGTCACCCGTCTGTGCAGCGCTTGCGGGCCATGCACAAACGGGACCTTGTTGCTGGTCTTCCCAGGGTGCTCCCTCCCCTTCCTGACTCCCCTGCTCCTGACTGCATTCCCTGTGTCGAGGGGCGGCAGCGCGCCGCTCCTCACTCCTCCTCCTTTCCCCCGACGACAGCTCCCCTGCAGACGCTCCACATGGACGTGTGGGGCCCAGCCCGCGTCCGTGGTCAGGGTCAGGAGAGATACTTCCTGATAGTTGTTGACGACTACTCGCGCTACACCACGGTCTTCCCCTTGCGCGCCAAGGGTGACGTCCCTGGTGTTTTGATCCCCTGGATCAGCCGAGCCCGTCTCCAGCTAGGCGAGCGCTTTCACTCGGACTTTCCTGTCCTGCGCTTGCACTCTGACAGAGGTGGTGAGTTTGCCTCCGACCTCTTGGCAGCCTACTGTGCTGAGCACGGCATTGAGCAGTCGTACACGCTTCCGGCCTCTCCACAGCAGAATGGGGTCGCTGAGCGCCGCATTGGCTTGGTCATGGAGGTCGCTCGTACCTCCCTGACCCATGCGGCTGCTCCCCACTTTCTGTGGCCGTTTGCGGTCCGGTACGCAGCGCATCAGCTCAACCTCTGGCCCCGTGTCTCCTTGCCGGAGACTTCCCCGACTCTACGGTGGACGGGAGAGGTTGGCGATGCGTCGCGTTTCCGGGTCTGGGGATCTCGAGCTTTTGTCCGCGACACGTCCGCGGACAAGCTCTCGCGTCGCGCTGTTCCCTGTGTCTTTCTTGGCTTTGTTCCCGACGCGCCTGGATGGCAGTTTTACCACGTCACCTCGCGCCGGGTTCTGGCCTCTCAGGACGTCACTTTTGACGAGTCTGTCCCCTTCTACCGCCTCTTCCCCTACCGCACTGCCCCGCTCCCCCCCCCGCCTCTCTTCCTCGCTCCAGGTGCTGAGGTACCAGACCCCCTCCCCCCTCAGGGTGCCGCTCCCTCAGGTGTGTCCCAGGTAGACCCGGGTGAGCCTGTCGAGGTAGCTGTTGACTCGCGTCCTGCGTCTGGGGGTGCTGAGCCTGGGAGTGCTGCGTCTGAGGGTGCGGAGCCTGGGGGTGCTGAGCCTGGAGGTGCGGAGCCTGGGGGTGCTGAGCCTGGAGGTGCGGAGCCTGGAGGTACGGAGCCTGGAGGTGCGGAGCCTGGAGGTACTGAGCCTGGGGGTGCTGAGCCTGGACGTGCTGAGACTGGGGGTGCTGAGTCTGGGGGTGCTGAGTCTGGGGGTGCTGAGCCTGAGCGTGCTCCACCTGGAGGAGCCCTCTCCTCCCAGCAGCTGCAGGAGAGGTACCTCGAGTACTGCCGCCTCCGGAGAGGTGCTTCTGGAGCTCGTCCCAGTACTTCCCCTCCTACCCAGGAGCTCCCCCCCATTCAGGTGATCCGCGAGTGGTACACGCGGCGCTGCAGTCTTCGTAGTGGTGCTCCTGGTGCTGCGGACCCGAGCGGTGGTGTTGTTGCTGGTGCTGAGGACCCGGACGCTGGAGCTGCTGCTGGTGCTGAGGACCCGGGGGCTGGAGCTGCTGCTGGTGCTGAGGACCCGGACGTTGGAGCTGCTGCTGGTGCTGAGGACCCGGGCGTTGGAGCTGCTGCTGGTGCTGAGGACCCGACCGGTGGTGCTGCTGCTGGTGCTGAGGACCCGGGCGTTGGAGCTGCTGCTGGTACTGAGGACTCGGGCGTTGGGGCTGCCACTGGTGTCCCTGCTGCTTCTGGAGACGCTGCGCGGCCGCGACCGTACTTCGTACCGCTCCTTCAGCAGGTTCTTGGTCAGGCTCCTCCTCCTAGTCCTCCTCCCTCCGTCGAGTGTCCTCTGCCTGTCCAGCCGCAGTCACAGTTACCGCCTGCCTCGCCTCTCCCTGCTCCCTCCCCTTACGCTGGTCCCACAGGAGGTCTTACAGAGCGTCGTGAGCCTGAGTCTCGTCCTGCGTCGCCTGTTCGTACTGCTCGCACTGGTCGTCGTGTCCCACGTGAGCGTCCTCCTCCTGTCCCTGGCACTCACTACATGACTCTGCGTCCCTCCACTGCTCCGCAGCGCGTCCCGCTGCCGTCTCCTCCTGCGTCCTCTCTTCCTACTCTTCCTGACCCGGAGTCTGACTCCCGTCGTGCTGCCAGTCCCACTGTTACGCGTCTCCTCGCTACAGTTGTCACTGACCCGACCTTTGAGTCCTCTGCTGCGTCTGCTCTGGTCGCTGAGTTGGTTGACTTTGCTGCTCGCTGTCGCCTAGACTACGCTGCCAGCCTTGTCGCTAGGTCTGAGTCTGCGTCTGCCTGTCCTCCGTCCGTCGGGGGTGAGTGTGCCCTCGGCACGGACGTCCTTGAGGACAGACAGGAGGAGTTCCAGTGCCTTGCTGCTGCTTTGCCCCGTCTCGTGTCCTTACTAGTTGCCCCTGAGGGAGACCCGGATGCACCAGACATCCCGACCCCACGCTCTTACGCTGAGGCGATGGCGGGTCCCTACTCCTCTCAGTGGCAGACAGCCATGGACGCAGAGATGGCCTCCTGGAAGTCCACAGGCACCTACGTAGACGAGGTTCCCCCTCCTGGGGCGAACATCGTCAGTGGCATGTGGATTTTCAGGGTGAAGCGGCCGCCGGGTTCTCCACCTGTCTTCAAGGCGCGCTACGTGGCTCGAGGCTTCAGTCAGCGAGAGGGAGTAGACTTCTTTCAGACCTTCTCCCCCACCCCGAAGATGACTACTCTTCGGGTGCTGCTGCACATAGCCGCTCACCGCGACTACGAGCTTCACTCTCTTGACTTCAGCACTGCTTTCTTGCAGGGCAGCCTGCACGAGGAGATCTGGCTGCGCCGCCCCCCTGGCTTCACTGGGTCAGTTCCTCCTGGCACCCAGTGGAGGCTTCAGCGGCCGGTCTACGGTCTCCGCCAGGCGCCACGTGAGTGGCACGACACACTGAGGACGACACTTGCGGCTCTTGGGTTCGCTCCCTCTACTGCTGACCCGTCGCTGTTTCTACGCACCGACACCTCGCTGCCGCCGTTCTACATCCTCGTGTACGTCGACGACTTGGTCTTTGCCACTGCTGACACCGCGGCACTCGCTCACGTGAAGTCGGAGCTGCAGAGGAGACACACGTGCACAGACCTGGGTGAGCTGACGAGCTATCTTGGCTTGCGGATCACCCGGGACAGAGCACGGCGCACCATCACCCTGACTCAGTCACACATGGTGCAGCAGGTTCTCCAGCGCTTCCGCTTCACGTACTCCTCGCCTCAGTCCACTCCTCTGCCTACCGGTCACTCGCTCTCAGCTCTGCCTTCGGATGAGTCCGTAGAGCCGAGTGGCCCGTATCCAGAGCTTGTGGGCTGCCTCATGTACCTGATGACCTGCACTCGACCTGACCTTGCATACCTTCTTAGCATCCTAGCACGCTATGTCGCTCCTGGCCGTCACCGGAAGGAGCACATGGATGCTGCTAAGAGGGTGTTGCGCTACTTGTGCAGTACGTCGGGCATGGGGCTTGTGCTTGGAGGGCGAGACCGGGTTGTTCTCACAGGGCACTCAGACGCTTCTTGGGCAGACGACCAGGCTACTCAGCGGTCGTCCCAGGGTTACACCTTCAGCCTTGGCTCTGGCTCAGTTTCTTGGCGTTCTACTCGCTCTTCTTCTGTTCTCAGCTCCAGTTGTGAGGCTGAGATCTACGCCACAGCCATGGCTGCTCAGGAGCTACGCTGGCTGACCTACCTGCTGACCGACCTCGGAGAGCGGCCTCGTTCTCCTCCAGTGCTGTACGTCGACAACAAGGCTGCCATTGCCTTGTGTGAGGAGCACAGACTGGAGCACAGAACGAAGCACATCGCT
Source organism: Closterium sp. Yama58-4 (assembly GCA_947470075.1). Classification (NCBI taxonomy): domain Eukaryota; kingdom Viridiplantae; phylum Streptophyta; class Zygnematophyceae; order Desmidiales; family Closteriaceae; genus Closterium; species Closterium sp. Yama58-4. Next base: position 51,765 of record CANIUD010000460.1, read on the forward strand.
CTGCGGTACTTCCTTGCTCGAGAGCTGCAGCAGCGTGGTCAGCTTTGTCTGCGTTACGTGGCCACAGAGGCCAACACTGCTGATGTGTTCACCAAGGCGCTTCAGCCTTGTGACCATCAGCGCTTTTGCACTCTGCTAGGCCTTGTACCTACTGGGCCTCACTTGCTTACCTCTTGACCTTGCTTGTACTGTGATCACTATATATATATGCCTACTTGTTTACTTTTGCTAGGTTGTGATCACTGTATCTCTTGCTTTGTTATAAACCTGCATGTGAACTGGTCTTGTGACCGCTTGCTTGTGCTCGGAATTTGTGTGGAATCCTTGAGATCCACCCTGAGCTTGCTTTGCTTTGCTTTGACTGGTCTTGTGACCCTGTGGTTGTCTCCCACTGCGCCTATGGGGGTGTGTCAAACATTGTATGTTTATATTGTGTAGGCTGTAGTGGGTTACACCTTAGGGGGTACACAAAGTTAGGGTTTCCTACTTGTACCAAACTTTGTGCTAGTTCATTTCATTCCTGCTCAGTTATTTCTGACACGTTGTGGTTTGCCATGGGCCACTCCACCTGCACAAAACCACAACATGTGAACTCTCTTAGCATGATATTTTTCACGTCATACAAATGCAGAGGCTGCGTCTCACACTTACCACGTGGCAGATTGTGGCAACAGCAGGGATCTTGACATTGATCCTGTTGCATCGCTTGCCGCCAAGTCCCTTGCACAAGGCAAGCTCAAAAAAGCGGTTGGCGAAGGGGCGGTCAGATCCGTCGCAGTGCCAGTTCGAACCGTACACCTCTGCCATGGACAGGTATGACTTCAGAATTCCCTCACGGCAGAAAATTGAACCTACTTCAGTGAATAAAAGACTCACCATGGCGAAAGTGTGCGTGCCACTCTGAAGGAGTGCGTCGTCTCGTGGGCGTTATGTTCTCACCTGCGAGCAGCGCCACTTTGTTCTCACTCACAAAGCCACCAGGGCCATGGGCGAATGGTTTGGTCGCCGAGTAGATGTTGCAGCGACGCTCCGACATTTTCTGTAACAGAAACTTCTCGCGCTCCGGATTGTCGGCCATCACACGGCTGAACATGTCAGCAGGCACGCCGACATCTTCGTACAGCTCCTGCACCTTGTGCCTAAGCTGTGCCTGGGTGGGGTAAAAGGTCTGCTCACTCGCTGGAGCACCCGCAATGAAATAGTTCACTGCGTCCTTGCACTTTTGCTGCACAAACAACATGCGTAAAAAATAGAATCAGTTGTTACGATTGTGTACATCTTGTGTCAATCTGATCGAAACATGTGTCTACGAAAAAAAAACACGGCACCCAAGAAATTAGCAACGATATAATCTGGCAAGACTTACTCTGAAAAACGAAAGGCCCAGGAGCATAGGGGGGATTGCCGCACCCTCCCGCACGACTGGTGCCGTCGCTGGCCCAGGCGCGTTGGTGGTCGCCAACGGGCTGCTGCGCTGCGCTGTTGCGTGCAGCGATCCAGAACCAGCTCCGGTAGTCTGGCTGTTGGGCCGGGGCTAGTCCGTGCTGGGGCAGGCGGCTGGCGAGCAGCAACGACTGCTCGCATTCGTGCAGCCTCTTGTTCCTGCTCTTCCAGCTGCCTACGGAGGGCCGCGAGTGTGTCGCCCTGATGCGCGATCGTACGCTCCATGTCGCGGTTCTGTGCCACCTGCTCATCAACAGGAATCGGTCGACCTGCATGCAAAAAAAAAAAAAAAAAAAAAAAAAAAAAAAAAACAACAACAACAACACTAGGTTAGTAGGATTCGTGGACGTAAATGTTTGGCACAAACGTTATTGACCTAGACACAAAAACCGGTCAGCGCTCACTAACCTGGTTGCTTCGGTTTTTTTCCACGCGCTGACGCGTGAGCTCCTGCGTCGCCGCCCATAAGGCCAGCGACATCGGCAGTGCGCCTTCGACTCTCAGGACGGTCATCCTCGGCCGGATCGTCCTGAGGCAGCGCAATGGGCGTTTCGGCTAACTCGCATTCGTCGGGATATCCCTCTCCCTCGTCCTTCTTCTCACCCTCGCCAGGACCTTCGCCCTCGTTGATGAGAGCGTTAAGCGTGTTTTCGTCCTGATCAGTGTCAGGCTGAGAGGAATCGGCGGCAACATCTGCAGTTGCGGAAGTTTTGTTCAACTCCTCCTCGACGGCTGTTTCTGCAGTGGGTGTTTGGAGAAGTGACTGGTGTTGAGTGCTGGTTTCCTGTCGCTGCAATTCCGCGTTCAGCCTGTCCCTCAGCGCAGCAAGGTCTGCACGTGAAATTTCCTGCAGCTCAGGGTCGCGAGGAATTTCTTTGTTACCAGCACCCTGACGAGTGCTGGACCCCCCCGATTTCTTCGTTGGTGGCTTGTAACCAGTAGTGTCGTGACCATTCAGGCGAACTGAAGTCGTGAGTTGGCGTGTGGGCGACCGGGACATTGAGCCTGATTGACGCGCGCCTGGGATAGGGCACCAGTGGCAGCGAGTTCGTTGGCCATGCTGAGCGTGCGGGAACGGTTGTGGGGGTTGGTTGGAAAACTGTGTGCGACGATTGATCGGTCGCACAAACAGTCATATATGCCGATTCAACACAGGTAACGAACCGATTTCATTAGATATTCAAAAAATGAAGCGATCATGCGTTGCAGAATCGTGCGAGTCGCAGACAAGTGCGAGTCGCAGGCTGTACCGCGAACCACATGTCGGATTGGTGGCGATGTCTCGGCGCCATCGAACGTTCTACACAGCGACAATTCTGGAGGCAAACAGAATCAATTTTGTGGTTACATAGCCAGTTGTGAAGGGTCTCGCCACGTGGCATATCAACGAACTCACCAAATAGCTGCTTTCGATACTGTCAAGATAGCGCCGCCGCTGCACGTAGTCGCACACGGGTGATACAGATTCCTTGCTGTTGTACATAATGAACCGTGTTTTGGCACCTCGTCATTCTCTCACATACAGTATATGCATAGTTTGGGATGTGCACTACAATATGAAAGTTATTTATATGGGAAATGGCTTAACATAACTATAGCATGATTTATCAGGTTGTGTGCTACAAACTCTAGGAGCATCTCTTGTACAAAATCGAACAAATATGCACAAAACATATTGTACAACATTTCAAAATATAAATTGGTTCAACAACCACAGAGGTTCACTAGCTTGAGGCTGAACAAGGTGAACGGCACGCAGTATACTCGTGGTTTCTACCACCTGGTACCTCTGATTCATTACAGCCCACTTGAGCTGCTTGCAATGGGTCTTTTCGTCGGGGTCGCGAAGTTCATCGTAATACTTGATAAACGCATAGTCGCGACGATCCCTCCCATGCCCAATGTGAAACAGGAGGAGTACTTTCGCATACCACTCACCGGAGCCATGAATGGCTACGTCGGAAAACCAGCCACGTCCGTGAAACACCGGCACGGCACGTGTGCGATGTGGAACGGGTCTAAACGATGGGTGCGTAGTTGGAGTCATGGCTAGCTCATTGTGCACATAAATGGTAGAAGCGTTCTTTGTGGCCTCTGAGAACCGGTTAAGGGCTTGCCTTAGGTGTCGGAGGTCGTCGCTCAATGCGGTGACGTATCTCTCGTCACGCACCTTGGAGGGAATTGGGAAACTTACGAACGGTGCCTCACGGCGGCCCTCCAACACAGTCAAAGACCATGCCGACCGAGACATGATGCGCATGCCAGTGCCCATTGCCTGCGCATTGAAACGATAAGCGTTTAGTGATGGCGCTAGCGATTGTTGAGATTTGCATCAAATTGTCTTGACTCACCTCGCGCATAGCGGTGTTGTAATGTGTCTCTGTCACTTCAGATGCACCAAGAGAATCCACTGCAAGTCTGTTCTCCTCTGCTCGTACAAGTTGCCCTGAAACGCCACGTTTGTTGGACGCGCGATAAGGCCGTTTTATGTGGTCCTTGTGGAAGAACTCGGAAATGTTGGTGTCGTAGTGTATAGGTGGACCTGCACAACGGATAGCTTCGACGTAATGACTTATCAGGTGCATCTTGATGAATCTCCAATTTGAAGTTTGCTTAAACGCGGTTGTTAGTTGATTGATCATCTTGCAGATAGGGGAGAGCACAAACATGCGTTAAGGACCTGAGAATAACAACTATCGTTCCAAACATGTAAGTGTTCTTACCTCACTGCTAGTTCCTGCAACCGTTTGAGAGTGTTGTCGTCGTATGTTGTTGCCTTTGCGCACTCCGAGTATCAACTGAGGTACGAAATGATAGCGTCCATTTGCAGTTGCGCGATGTGTGAGGAGACGAGAAATGGTAGAAGTTGCATCACTGAACGATGCTCATACGCTTGGTAGGAAGCACCTAGCTTGAAATATTGCCCAGACGGCAGCCGTAATGAATCCCACCTACAAATTTGTTTGAGGTATTCGAGACGCCTGTGAACATGAAAAAAGACGCTAAGTAGTGAGGAAATAGTTAGTGCGTGGAGGGTTACAAACGAGCCAACATTACAATAGTTCATACCTATCGATTGCGTCACGAGTTGATTCGGGGATGATTTGACGCAAGGCAGTGAGGATATGATCGAGAATGCCCAAGTCCGCTTGGTGCATGAGATCCGGCATTACTGCTAGGTGTGGGTTCCCCCATTGTTCCGACTCAAACCTCCACCCCCAGAGTGCGCTCTGCATATACAAGCGATGACAAATATAAGGAAACGGAGGTATGGAAAGGTGAAACATGTGATAAAACCAACTTAGACACCATGAACTGTTGAGATAGCTAGGCAAGGTGAGTTGACTATCGAGAGAAATTTTACAAGTAGGAAAACCCTAAGGGGTTATCCCCTATAACATCTACCCCACTACAGCCTACCAATATGTATCACATATATATATCATTTGACACACCCCCATAGGCAAAGTGGGGGAGAGCAATGGGTCACAAGACCAGTCAAGAGAAACAAAACAAGCTCAGGGTGGATCACAACGTCACCACACATTCTGAGCACAAGCAAATGGCCACAAGGCCAGTTCACATGCAGAAGTATATATGCAGCAATGACAGTACAGTGTCGAGCTACCTAGCAAGAGCCAGCATGCAGGTATATAGGTATATAGATCACAGTACAAGCAAAGACTACAGCAAGTGTGGAAGCATAGGCACAAGGCCTAACAGAGTACAAAAGCGCTGATGATCACCAGACGGAAGTGCCTTGGTGAATATATCAGCAGTGTTGGCCCGAGTGGCCACGTAACGAAGACAAAGCTGGCCTCGCTGCTGCAACTCTCGAGCCAGGAAGTAACGCAGAGCAATGTGCTTCGTTCTGTGTTCCAGTCTGTGCTCCTCACACAAGGCAATGGCGGCCTTGTTGTCAACGTACAGCACTGGAGGAGAACGAGGCTGCTCTCCCAAGTCAGTCAGCAGGTAGGTGAGCCAGCGTAACTCCTGTGCAGCCATGGCGGTGGCGTAGATCTCAGCCTCACAACTGGAGCCAAGAACTGAAGACGAGCGTGTAGAACGCCACGAAACTGAACCAGAGCCAAGGCTGAAGGTGTAACCCTGTGACGACCGCTGAGTAGCCAGGTCGTCAACCCAAGAAGCGTCTGAGTGCCCAGTGAGGACAACTGGGCTCGTCCCTCCAAGCACTAGCCCCATGCCTGATGTGCTGCACAAGTAGCGCAGTACCCTCTTAGCAGCAGCCATGTGCTCAGGTCGGTGTCGACCAGGAGCCACGTAGCGAGCGAGGAGACCAAGAGGGTACGCGAGGTCAGGTCGAGTGCAAGTCATCAGGTACATGAGGCAGCCGACTAGCTCTGGGTAAGGACCACTCGGCTCTACGGACTCGTCCGAAGGTGGAGCTGAGAGCGTGTGACCTGTAGCCAGAGGAGTGGCCTGTGCTGAAGACCAGGTGAAGCCGAAGCGCTGAAGGACCTGCTGCACCATGTGTGACTGAGTCAAGGTGATGGTGCGGCGTGCTCTGTCCCGGGTGATCTGCAAGCCAAGGTAGCTGCGCAGCTCACCCAAGTCAGTGCACGTGTGTCTCTTCTGTAGCTCCGACTTCACGTGGGCGAGAGCCTCAGTGTCAGCAGTGGCAAAAACCAAGTCGTCGACGTACACGAGGATGTAGAACGGCGGCAGTGAAGTGTCTGTGCGCAGAAACAGCGACGGGTCAGCAGTAGAAGGCGCAAACCCAAGAGCCGCAAGTGTCGTCCTCAGTGTGTCGTGCCACTCACGTGGCGCCTGGCGGAGACCGTAGACCGGCCGTCGGAGGCTCCACTGGGTGCCAGGAGGGAACGACCCAGTGAAGCCCGGGGGGCGGCGCAGCCAGATCTCCTCGTGCAGGCTGCCCTGTAAGAAAGCAGTGCTGAAGTCAAGAGAGTGAAGCTCGTAGTCACGGTGAGCAGCAACGTGCAGCAGCACCCGAAGAGTGGTCATCTTCGGGGTGGGGGAGAAGGTCTGGAAGAAGTCAACTCCCTCTCGCTGACTGAAGCCTCGAGCCACGTAACGCGCCTTGAAGACAGGCGGAGAACCCGGCGGCCGCTTCACCCTGAAAATCCACATGCCACTGACGATGTTCGCCCCAGGTGGGGGAACCTCGTCGACATAGGTGCCTGTGGACTTCCAGGAAGCCATCTCTGCGTCCATGGCTGCCTGCCACTGAGAGGAGTAGGGACTCTCTATCGCCTCTGCGTAAGAGCGCGGAGTCGGGATGTCTGGTGCATCCGGGTCTCCCTCAGGGGCAAGTAGCGAGGACACAAGATGAGGTAAAGCAGCAGCAAGACACTGGAACTCCTCCTGCCTGTCCTCAAGGACGTCCGTGCTAAGAGCACACTCACCCCCGACGGACGGAGGACAGACAGACGCAGACGCAGCAACAAGACTGGCGGCGTAGTCTAGACGACAGGCAGCAGCAAAGTCAACAAGCTCAGCGACAAGAGCAGACGCAGCAGTAGACTCAAACGACGGGTCAGTGACAACAGTGGCTAGCAGACGCGTGACAGTAGGGTGCTCAGCACGAAACCGGTCAGACTCAGGGTCTGGAACGTCAGGTAGAGAGGACGCAGGAGGAGACGGAAGAGGAACAGGCTGCAGAGCAGAGGAAGGACGACGAACTACGAGGTGTGTGCTGGGGACAGCCTGCTGACGCGAACGAGGAACACGACGACCGGGACGAGCAGGCGAGACAGGACGCGACACAGGCTCACGACGCTCAGCAGGACTACCAGTCTGCTCAGTGTAAGGAGAAGGAGCAGGCAGCGGTGAGCCAGGCTGTAACGGAAGACCAGTAGACGACGGGAGAGTAAGAACCTGACGAAGAACAGAGTCAGACGGCGGCAGAGACGACGGAGACGGCGGAGCGAAGAACAGTCGTGTCGGCGCAGCTGCATCAGTACCGGCAGCTCCAGCAGCTCCAGTACCCCCAGCAGCTCCAGTGCCTCCAGCAGCTCCAGAACCTCCAGCAGCTCCAGAAGCTCCAGTCCCAGAGTCGTCACCTCCAGTCCCAGGGTCTCCAGCCCCTGTGTCTCCAGCAGTAGCACCCCCAGAACCAGCACCCCCAGTCCCAGGGTCTCCAGCCTCAGTGTCACCAGCAGCAGCACCCCCAGAGCCAGCACCTCCAGTCCCAGGGTCTCCAGCCTCAGTGTCTCCAGTACGAGTACCTCCAGAACCAGCGACTCCAGCACCTCCAGTAGACAAAGGTCCAGCACCACTCCTAGCTCCAGCAGCGCGACGCTGACGGTGACCGTACCAGTCCTGGAGCTGCTGTGGGGTGAGAGGCACACGTGGACGAAGGCGGCTACTCCAAGGAGACCGCGCAACAGCAGACTCAGAACCCTCAGCGCCAGCACCCCCAGCTGCTCCAGAACCTCCAGCGCCAGCACCCCCAGGCTCCTCACGCGTAGGCTCAGTACTCGCAGACTCGGCACCCGCAAGCTCAGCACCTCCAGGCTCCTCACGCGCAGGCACAGCACCCTCAGACTCGACACCCCCAAGCTCAGCACCGCCAGGCTCCTCACGCACAGGCACGGCATCCCCAGACTCCGCACCCCCAGGCTCAGCACCCCCAGAGACAGCACCCCGAGCAGGACCACCTCCAGCAGGACCTGAGTCACCAGTGACCTCAACAGGCGCAGGTACCGGAGGGTCTACCTGAGAAACACCTGAAGGAGCAGGACCTGGCGCGGGGAGGGGGTCTACCTGGGGAGGACCTGGAGCGAGAAAGAGCGGCGGGGGGGGGCGAGAGACAGTGCGGTAGGGAAAGAGACGGTAGAAGGGAACAGACTCGTCAAAGGTGACGTCCTGAGACGCAAAGACACGGCGCGAGGTGGGGTCGTAAAACTGCCAGCCAGGCGCGTCAGGAGGAAAACCAAGGAAGACGCAGGGAATGGCACGAGCAGAGAGCTTGTCCGCGGTGAGATCGCGGACAAAGGCACGAGCACCCCAGACCCGGAAACGCGACGCATCGCCAACCTCCCCCGTCCACAGCAGTGTGGGCGAGGTCTCCGGCAAGGAGACACGGGGCCAGAGGTTGAGCTGATGCGCGGCGTACCGGACCGCGAACGGCCACAGAAAATGGGGAGCCGCCGCATGGATCATGGAGGTACGAGCGACCTCCATGACTAAGCCAATGCGGCGCTCAGCAACCCCATTCTGCTGCGGAGAGGCCGGAAGCGTGAACGACTGGGTGATGCCGTGCTCCGCACAGAAGGCTGCCAAGAGGTCAGAGGAGAACTCACCACCTCTGTCAGAGTGCAGACGCAGGACAGGAAAGTCCCGCTCGAACCGCTCGCGGAGCTGGAGACGCACAGCGCGGATCCAGGGGATCAAAACAGCAGGGACGTCTCCCTTGCTGCGCAAGGGGAAGACCGTGGTGTAACGCGTGAAGTCGTCGACAACCAGCAGAAAGTACCGCTCACGGCCCTGTCCCTGGACGCGGGCTGGGCCCCACACGTCCAGGTGAAGCGTCTGCAGGGGAGCCTCTGTGGGAGGAAACGAGGAGGAGTGAGGAGCGGCGCGCTGCCGCCCCTCGACGCAGGGAATGCAGGGCGGCGCAGGCGAGGGAGGGAGGGCAGGCAGAGACCTGGGAAGCCCAGAGACCAGAGAGCGAGAGTGCATGCTACGAAGGCGAGGCAGGGAGGGGTGACCAAGGCGGTGGTGCCACAGGAGCGTGTCGTGCGACAGGCGGCGGCACTCACACTGGGTAGCTACCTGAGCAGACGCGTACAGCTGTGGAGACAAAGGAGCGGAGCGTGAAACAGTGGTGAGGGTGTACAGACTGGACCCCGGCTCACGAGTGAACGTGGCCAGGTGGCGGCCAGTCTTGGAGCACGTACAGATCGCCACACGCTGCCCTCCAGGAGTCCAGGTGTCAACCCAGTGATCCTGGAGGACGGCGTTGCTCACCAGGTTCGTAGAGAACGAGGGAACGAGGAGACCTGACAGCTCACCAGACGGGACCGCCGGGCACGGGAGCACAGTCGTGCCGCGTGCAAGCACTGGGCCCCCAGAGGGGTCAGCCAGGGAGACAGGGACAGGTGCAGGGAGCGGAGTGACGGTGGTGCTATCACGAAAGAAACAGCGGGAAGCACCAGAGTCAAGTGTAAACGTGTGCAAGGCCTGAGCCGACTCAGTACCAAGGGGAGCAGACTCACTAGCACCTAGGGCTGCAGTCCTTATACCGGGGTCAGGCGGCACACACAAGTAGCAGTCACCCTCAGCACTAATAGTCAATGCATACATGGCAGCAAGAATAACATCATAGTCCAGATCAAAGATAGGCACATCACGCCTAAGCAGCTCTGCCCAGTTGGGGAACTCAGTAGCATCAGGATACTTAGTACGCCAGGCGTCACTAAGCCTAGCAAAACAACGATACTCAGTGTGAAAACCGTTGCAGGGGCGACCCTTGCGGGGGCCAGTACGAATGACATAGGGGCAGCGGTCAGAACCCCGAGACGCCCCACGCCCAGCATACCAGTCATTGAGCTGCTGGGAGGTGAGGGGAGGAAGCTGCTGCTGCTGCTGTGGCTGTTGCTGCTGCTGCTGCTGCTGGCCACCCTTCTGGCCAGATCCACCCCCACTCCCACCTCCACCGCCACTGCCGCTGCCTCCTCCCCCACCACCGCCGCCGCCGCCTCCACCGCTCCCGGTCCTGCCGCCACCCCACCCACCGCCTCCACCCCCACGGCCACCCCCACCACCTCCACCACCCCCGCCGCCTCCACCACCGCTCCCTCCACCGCCACCTCCGCCACCCCTGCCACCCTTGCCGCCCCTGCCACCACCACGCTTCCCACCAGGAGCGGAAGCCGCTGCGACCTTCTCCGCACCGAGGAAGTCAACAGCAGTAGCAGCAGAGGCGTAGGAGGGGTCAAGAGGGGAGGGGGAGCACCCCTCAAAGAGGGGAGTGCGGGGAGTGCCACGAGCAGCACCGACAGCGAGGATGTTCTTCTCTGCTGCGACCAGCTGCTGCTCGAAGTCGTCCAGAGTGATAGTTGGAGGATCCTTGGCAAGGAAGTAATCCCTGACAGAGCGAAGAGTGTCAGGGAGGCGGGTGACGAGGATGTAGAGGGTGAAGTACAGCGGGGGGGTGTTCGTGGCGAGGAACTCTTTGGTAAGAGCGGCTCGAAAGCGGGCGTCACTAGTGCGGAGGTGAGTGATAAGGTCGGCAGCAGTGTGAAACGAGGCTAAGTCTGGGAACAGGTAAGGCAGGATGAGACTACCAACGGTGGCTGTGGTCGGGGCGGAATAGCGGGCAACGACAGCATCATACAGCGTCTTAGCAGTCTTAAGCTGGTTGAAATGCGCGCGCTCAGAGATCGGTAGGTGATTGCGAATAACAAGGCGCGCGACAGCATCGCGGAGCTCCCACTGTGCTCGTTCAGGGGCAGGAGCAGTCTCAGCAGGAGTAGGGACAGTGCCGGTCACATAGGCTAGCAGGGACACTCCGTCTGCGACGTCAGTCATAAGGTAAAGGCGCAGGTCACTAAGCCAGGTGTCAAACTCGATGGGGCGGCCGTCAGGCTCAAAGGCGAGAACAGTAAGGGTCGCCATGGTTGTAGCGCAGGCAAAAGTAGCAGGCTCAGGCAGCAGGCTCAGGCAGCAGGCTCAGGTAGCAGGCTCAGGCAGCAGGCTCAGGCAGCAGGCTCAGGCAGCAGGCTCAGGCAGCAGGCTCAGGCAGCAGGCAAAGACTGCAGGTTCAGGCAGCAGGCTCAGGCAGCAGGCAACTGTAGCAGGTAAGGAAGCACGCAGTTTTGTGACAGGCCGCGCGTAAGGCAGGTAAGCGCACGACTCACGGGCGGCTAAGCGCTCAGGTCGAGGCAGTGGCGCACAGGCAGGGCAGGGCACGCGCTGCTGCGGGCTGCGCGCGGCAGCGGGCTGCGCGCGGCTGCGGGCTGTGCGTGGCAGCTGGCTGTGCGCGGCGACGGGCTGCGTGCGGCTGCGGGCTGCGCGCGGCGACGGGCTGCGTGCGGCTGCGGGCTGCGCGCGGCGACGGGCTGCGCGTGGCTGCGGGCTGCGCGTGGCTACTGGCTGCACGCGGCGGCGGGTCGCGCGTGGCGGCGGGCTGCGCGCGGTGACGAGCTGCGCGCGACAGCAGCGAGCACGCGGGCGGCTAAGGCAGCGGGGCGCGCTAAAAAAAAAAATGCACGCGCGCATGCAGCCGAGGCGCGCGCGGGCAGCAGGCAAGGTAGGCACGTAGGTATAGCTGTAGGGAAAGTAACTCATGAGTAGGTGGGCCCCAATCTTAGGTCCTTAGGACCATTGCTCTAGATGCCATGTTGAGATAGCTAGGCAAGGTGAGTTGACTATCGAGAGAAATTTTACAAGTAGGAAAACCCTAAGGGGTTATCCCCTATAACATCTACCCCACTACAGCCTACCAATATGTATCACATATATATATCATTTGACATGAACAACTGACCTCGACAGGATGGGTTGAAAGGTCTTCCACTCCTGCCTCCCCGCGTCGTCTTGGTGCTTTTAGGGCTGCGCAAATGTCTTGTTGCTGCTGGACGGTGCGCCATTTTAAGTGTGTTTGGTATTCAGCCAAGTCATCTTTGTGGACAGTGCAGAGTGAGCAGGGGTAAGTTGTACCCAGCGACTTTGTACAAGTTACTTTACATGTCTCTGGGTAGTCCGCGATGTAAGCATACAGCGCTGGGTATGCAGTGAATGAATGGCCCGATGCGTCTTCCACCCGAGCGCCCCTGTTTGGAACACGTGCAAGAGGAAAGCAAAAAGGTTAGTAAATATTGTAGAAAAATCCATGCACTCAGAAATGTTGCTGGGCTAACAACACCAATGAACTTGAACTTACACATGACTGGCGGCCTTGAGAGGTTGTAACGCCTTGCCAAGAACCTTATGGAATACTTGTAGACGGTCAAGCGGGGTGTACTCTGGAGGAAATTCCGGAAGCAATGCAATCATCGCATGACCGTGTGGTTTCCAACGGTCCTCGCGTGCGATGTTGGCCAGCGACATGTATATGGGATGTCCTTTGGTCTTCCCTCTCGAGTCCATCATCGTTTCGTCCGAGGCGAGAATGATGGTTGCAACAACATCATCCGGTCCAAGTTAATCCTGATTGGGAAAACAGTGAGTTGTAGAATGGTGGAAGCGGTCAAGAACAATTGTGACGCGAGCGTATTACACATGGCCATGCCCCGACCAACAACCTGCAACATACCTGGACGTTGTTCCAGAAATCTGCCGTCTCGGGTGCATCGTAGACACGAACGCCATTAACAATCTTCCGATGGGCTCGTGTGACGAGTCCTTGAGCGTTGCGGGAATCGCTCAAGAGGGACTTCATGGCCTGGGTGTCGAGGGCACAGTAGTGCAAATGAGGGGCAGGTCGGGGGAATGAGGGGTGGGGGGAAGAGAATGAGGAGCAGGAAAGGAAGATGAGAGGCAAACATCGAGATTGAGGGGCAGGGAGGGAGAATGAGGGGTGGGCAAAGAGAATGAGGTGCAGGGAGGGAGAATGTGGGGTGGGGAAAGAGAATTGAGGGGCAGGGAGGGTGAATCTGGGGCGGGGAAAAAACAATTGAGGGGCAGGGAGGGAGAATGAGGGGTGGGGGAAAGGGAAAGAGGTGCAGAGAGGGAGGATGAGGCGCAAACACCGAGAATGAGGGGCAGGGAGGGGGAGTGAGGGGTGGGGGAGAGATTATGAGGTGCAGGGAGGGATGAAGAGGGGCAAACACGGAGAATGAAGAGCAGGGAGGGGGAGTGAGGGGTGGGGGAGAGATTATGAGGTGCAGGGAGGGATGAAGAGGGGCAAACACGGAGAATGAAGAGCAGGGAGGGGGAGTGAGGGGTGGGGGAGAGATTATGAGGTGCAGGGAGGGATGAAGAGGGGCAAACACGGAGAATGAAGAGCAGGGAGGGGGAGTGAGGGGTGGGGGAGAGATTATGAGGTGCAGGGAGGGATGAAGAGGGGCAAACACGGAGAATGAAGAGCAGGGAGGGGGAGTGAGGGGTGGGGGAGAGATTATGAGGTGCAGGGAGGGATGAAGAGGGGCAAACACGGAGAATGAAGAGCAGGGAGGGGGAGTGAGGGGTGGGGGAGAGATTATGAGGTGCAGGGAGGGATGAAGAGGGGCAAACACGGAGAATGAAGAGCAGGGAGGGGGAGTGAGGGGTGGGGGAGAGATTATGAGGTGCAGGGAGGGATGAAGAGGGGCAAACACGGAGAATGAAGAGCAGGGAGGGGGAGTGAGGGGTGGGGGAGAGATTATGAGGTGCAGGGAGGGATGAAGAGGGGCAAACACGGAGAATGAAGAGCAGGGAGGGGGAGTGAGGGGTGGGAGAAGGAAATGAGTCTCAAGGAGAGGAATGGATGGAGACTGAGGGGAGGAAATGCTGAAATGAATGAGCAGTTGGGTAACCAACAGCCCCAAGCGTCTGACGGCTGGAAAAAGTAATACCCATAGTCATAGAACAGACCCTAAAATGGAGAAATATCATATGAAACCGGGTTGAAGATAATGAATGGGGGAAAGGAAGCATGGCATCAGAATCTGAGTAGCTTTAAGTCCCATGAATATGAGGCAATGGGATTAACCTACGACTTACCTTGAGGCTGTCGCAGAAGTGATATTTCAGAAGCGCCTTCCCCGCGATTAGGCACTCGCCACTTTGCCATGACCGGTCCGTGTTGACAGCTTTTGTCACCACATATTTGTATAAGTCTCGAAGGCTCTTCCAGCCGCAAACCTTGCCAAATCGACCGCCGCCTTTGTTGAGAATTCGCAGCAACACCGCTACAGCCCGTTGAGACAACTTCTCGTTTAAAACCCATCGACATAGCTCATCTTCGAAGGAGAGCGGCGTTGGAGGACTAGGCTCCGCATCCTGTCCCGAGCGCGAAGGCCCCTCAGGCATCGCAGCACGTTCATGAGAAGGGGATGTCGGTTCCTCTGAGTCTGAGGTATCCTCGCACACGGGCCTATCATCGTCGATTGGAGCTCGAGGACTCATAGTTTCATCGAACGTTTGAGGTAAGAAAGGGTCCTCACGGGCCATAGGCTGAAAAGTGCTCGGAAGACGTGTGCCGTTCGCATCGTTCTCTGCACCATCGCTGGCGGGTCTGCACGCCGCATTGCTGGCTTGCGCCAGCCTGCATTGGTTGCTTCCGACGTGTCGTTCAAACCCTCCACTACGTCGAAATGGGCCTGAACCGCAAAAACTGCAATGACCCGGAGGTACGTGGTCCATGATTAAACTGTGCCGTTCCTACGACTACAACTGGAAAAAGTGGCTCTGGAATGAAACAAACTGAGTTCCTGTGATGTCTTGAAATGTAAAGTTGTATGATGTCTCTGATCTGGTGTTATTGATCTCATTGCTTCCAAGGCATTACTTCCACTGCACCAAACGAATCCACACTTCTGGAGTTAGGGCGGGTCCATCATGCACATATTTGCAGATAACCCTACCCAACCATCTGTTTAGAATATTAGTACGCTTTGTTTTTCTTTTCACCATTCTCTACCGCATTCGGATGTAAAATTTGGAGCCGCTCTTAGTGGGAAAATGCGCGCCTCGATTTCTAATCTGTTGAAATCATGGTTTGGAATTTGACGCGACCCGATGACAGTACAACTCGAATTTCGCCCCCTTTTTTCGATGGGCTGGCATTTCGTCGCGACCAACGGGAAGGCGTCGCTGGCTAGCGAGCCCCCTTGGCGAATTTGTCGGAGAGTCAAAACAAGTCATACACCACTCTGCGAAATCGAGTCACGACCTAGTCCAACATCCGACAACGCAATCAGCAGTACCGCAACTGGCGCGTCGCCAGTCACTTTTGGAACGGTCAGAAATGCCAATTCAACTGCCCGCACTTAAAACATTATTAAAAGCCAAGTCGCGAACGCAATCTAGCAATGAAAAACTTCATAGCCAGTACCACGAAAGATTACTGTTCCACCTCAGTGTGAACCTTAAACGGCCATATCCGAACACGAACCACTTGCCATGTACACAAATTCACAACGTTTAAAAAATTTCAGGACTTAACTGAAAGCGAAACGCATGACAAAATACAGAGTGAATTACAAAGCCCAACAGATACAGAATTTATCCCGTAACGGAGCAGCTAATATGAACCTGAACTTTCAGGAACACAACCGTTGAATCAACGCTACAGTACAAGAATCAGAGATACCTCCCCTACACCCAGGTCGTTTACGTGCTGCAGGCAGATTTGAGCCGAATTGTTACGCGCCGAGAAATTAGAACCGTCGATACGAGAGGATCTAACGTCCAACAACAAATCCTGAAATCACAGCCCCCAGGTCGTTTACGTGCTCCTCGCGACAATATCCCACGCAGTGCGGCGCGACAAACTTCATGAATCACATTCGCAATCCTGACCGTTGCACAAATCGCTTGGAATTTCGTCCGTCGATCAAATGTCTGCACATTCCACGAAGCAACCAAACACATTTTCTTGAGCACGGAATTGGCAGAACTGGGTTGAAATGCGTCGCAAAATTGCCAAGTTGCTCTCACAATCTGGCACAGCATGTAAACAACACTTTATGACACTCGGAAACCATCGGGAAAAACGCCTCAGTAGACTAGACCATTTACAGTAGGCTTAGGATTTTTGCGATGGCGTCACTTGCGGCGCCAGCTATGTTGGCATTCCGCGCGCGAAACCTGCGCCAGCTATGCTGGCGTTTCGCGCGCGGAACTTGCGCCAGCTATGCTGCGGCATCGCGCGCGGAACTTGCACCAACTATGCTGGCATTCCGCACGCGCGTCAGGCGCGCTCAGCAGATCAGCGCGTGCCAGCAAAAGGCGCGCAGCAAAGCGGCACACGCCTTCTTAGCGACGCCGCCAGCACATCGAGCGCCTGTGACGCTCGCGCACCAGCAAACAGCACGCGGTTCCAGACACACGCGCGCCAGAGAAATGCCATGAGTTTCCCCCCTGCGCCCTCCCTTCCCCCCAATCCCCTCCTACTTTCCCTTGTTTTCCCCTTTTGCTTCCCCTGCTTTTCCCCCCTTCATCCCCTCTTTTCCCCCCCTGCGTCCCTTCCTTTCTCCACATGCATCCACCCCTTTCCCCCCTTGTTTCCCCTCCTTTTCCCCCCTCCATCCCCTCATTCCCCCCCCGTGTTTCCCCTCCTTTCCCGCCCATGTTTCCCCTCCTCCTTTCCCCCCCGTGTTTCCCCTCCATTCCCCCTGGCCGCTCCTTTCCCCCCTTGCTTCCCCTCCTTTCCCCCCCTTGCATCATCCCCAAAATGTTTCTGACCCTAACGTGACCCACATTGCGGCCTGGCCCGTGCCTGTCCTGTAAATGCCCCCAGAGTTCCTTTGGGGTCAAATTAGGGTTAGTGGTCAGAATTGGGTCAGTATTGGGTCAATGAGTATTTGCCCTGTAACGTCGATCTGGCCCGAATGTGTCCCAAACCTGCCTACGCCTTGTTCCTTGACCACCCTGGTTCGATACTCGCCGTGTAGCAAAATCATAATTCATTTAGTAACTAGCCCCGTGTGAAGCTGACTTGCGCGGAAGGTCGGGGGATCGATGCTCGCTTGGTGTGTTTCAACGAGCACAAACAGGAAAATGCAACAAACAGTTCCGAAGAATTGAACACACGAGTTTCGAACTCGAAATCTTCCGAACAGATTGAGAATCACAAACCACTATGCCAGATTGCTCTGATTCACGCTGTGTTTTTTAAAATTTATAATTATTAAAGAAAAAAAACTGTAAACACCCAGAATTTATCCCCCAGCCTTTCCATTTAGAGACGAAACTCTTGACCACTGCAAAAACCACTTTCCCTCGTCGTGAGTTGACGTTTAATTTGATATAATAAAAACAATTCGAAATGATGTTTGTTATCATTCTCGCGCCACCAGTCGCCACCTGTCGCGCCACCTGCCACACAAATCACCTCATCGCATCAGGACGCGTCCCCCCTGGCTAGATCGTGCAAATATTGACCTTCGACCGTAACAAACCCTCGCGAATTGCACTTAAAACTTCTTGACATTTATTTTGACCATGTTGAAACCCGATCTTGCGTATGATCGACCACAGGATCGCCGTTCTGTTGACGTGCCCTCAACTAACCCTCCACAACCCCACATTTTCGACATTCCCCCTCCTAGTCCTCTCACTTCATCATTTTTTGTTTCACTTCTACGTGTTCCATGTTTTAAAACTCCGGTATACATTTGAAAGGAGGAGTTCAAAATCCTTAGGAACTTGAAAAGTTGCCCCAAAACTGTGGGGGACACTGTAAAACCCTGAACCTCGCTAACAAATGTATACTGGAGCTTTAATCTCGTGTTCCATGTTTTAATCTCGCTGTTATCTTTCCAGCTAGTAGCCAAGCCATGAGAATCTTCTAGGAGTCCTTATCCTACCGTACACCTGGTCCATATCGGTTCGCTCCCTAACCCGTAAACTTAGCCATTAATGAGTTGTTTCTACAGTCTCACCAGTTTCCGTGCCACCTGTGAGTTTTCTTCAATCTATACGCTTCTAATATACATTATTGTTTCCCGCTATTTACCTTCCTCTGGCAGAAAACGAGTGTCAACACGACATAAGGGTCTTCTGCGACAGAAGGATAGTCATTCATGGTGACGGTTGTGCGGATCTGATTTTGTTACCTAGATCTGTTATACTCTGTCTCTCCACCATTGCGATTTATCAAAGTCGTCTTTCCAGGCAGATTTGTTGTTCCGTTTTCCCTATACCTTTGTCGTCTTTCCTTTGCTTATTCGCAGAACGGAAAGTGTAGATAATGGAGGTACGAAGGTGATGTTTATTTTTATAAAGCTATTCCTAAATCTGTTAAACTATGTTCGCTTCTGCCATTGGCAATTTATCAATGTCGTCTATGTTAAACTGTATTATGCTTGTAGGCTGTAGTGGGGTAGCCAATATGGGGTACAACCCCAACTAGGGTTTCATATTTGTACCCAAGTTTCTGTTAGTTCATTCATTCTTGCCTAGTGATTCTGACATGGTATTCAGAGCAGGAGGTCCCTAGGACCTACCGACCGTTTTTTTAGGGCCCACCACCGCTCGCATGCGGTTACCACGCTACCCCGTGCCCTAGCCTCGTAGCGCCCTCGTGCGCCCTCGTTAGCGCCCTCGCGCGCCCCTCGTTAGCGCCCTCGCGCGCACCCTCGTTAGCGCCCTCGCGCGCCCCTTGCTAGCGCCCTCGCGCGCCTCTCACTAGCGCCCTCGCGCGCCCCTCGCCGAGCCGCCCGCTCGCTGCCCGCTTCGCGGCCCGCCCGCTTCGCAGCCCGCTCGCTCGCTGCCCGCTTCGCGGCCCGCCCGCTTCGCAGCCCGCTCGCTCGCTGCCCGCTTCGCGGCCCGCCCACTTCGCAGCCCGCTCGCCCCGCTGCCCGCTTCGCAGCCCGCCCGCCCGCCCGCTGCCCGCTTCGCGGCCCGCCCGCCTCGCAGCCCGCTCGCCCCGCTGCCCGCTTCGCAGCCCGCCCACTTCGCAGCCCGCCCGCCCGCTAGCTGCCCGCTTCGCGGCCCGCCCGTTTCGCTGCCCGCTCGCAGCGCCGCCCGCTCGCCCGCTACCTGCTTCGCAGCGCCGCCCGCTGCCTCACTGCCGCTTTCTCCTGTCCCCTCTGCTGCTGCCGCTGCTCTGCTGTGCCCTCACGCCTGAGCTATGGCCTCTATTCGCGTTCTTTCCTTCGATGCTGAGGGCCGTCCCGTGCAGTTCACTTCCTGGCTCGACGACCTGCAGTTGTATCTTATGAGCAATAGCACGGACCACATCTCCCTCTATGACTACGCGTCTGGTGCTGCCGCTGCTCCTGCTGCCACAGCCGAGCTTAGTGTCCGTTCCCACTGGCAGACTCGTGACGCAGCTGCTCGCCTAGCCATTCGCAGTCACCTCCCGCTAGCTGAGCTCGAACATTTTGGCGACTGCAAATCCGCTAAGGCCCTGTACGACGCTGTCGTCGCTCGCTACTCCTCGCCTGCCACAGCCGAGCTTAGCCGCCTCATGCTGCCGTACCTGTTCCCCGATCTGTCCACCTTTACTACAGTCGCCGATCTTATCACCCACCTTCGCACTAGTGATGCTCGCCTGCGTGCCGCCCTTCCCACCGAGTTCTGCGCTAAGAACCCCCCTCCACTGTACTGGACACTCCACTTCATAGTCACCCGTCTCCCTGACACCCTCCGCTCAGTTCGAGACCACTTCCTTGCTCGCTGTCCCACTGAGCTCACAGTCGCCCTCCTAGAGGAGCACCTGCTCGCGGCCGAAAAGAGCATTGTAGCTGTCGGTGCTGCTCGTGGCGCTCCTCGCACCCCCATCTTTGAGGGGTGTTCTCCCTCTCCCCTCGCTCCCTCCTACGCTGCTGCTGCTGCTGTTGACTTCCTTGGTGCTGAGTCTGTTGGCGCTGCTTCTACTCCTGGTGGGAGGCGCCGCACCGGCAAGGGCAAGGGGGGCAAAAGTGGTGGTGGTGGCGCTGGGGGGGGAGGAGGTGGGGGAGGTGGGGGGGGAGGCGGTGCTGGAGGGAGCGGTGGCGGGAGCGCTGGTGGGAGTGGGGTCGGTGGTGGAGGCGGGGGCGGCGGAGGAAGCAGTGGCAGTAGTGGCGGCGGCGGCGGTGGCGGCGGTGGCGGTGGTGGCGGTGGTGGCGGTGGCGGTCGGAGCGGTGGTAGTGGTGGCGGCGGAGGTCGGAGTGGAGGCACTGGCTCGGGCCAGAGCTCCCAGCAGCAGCAGCGTCCCCAGACGACCCAGCAGCTTCATGAGTGGCTTGCTCAGCGTGGGACGTCGGGGGCCAGTGCCCGCTGTTCTTATGTCATTCGCACAGGTGACCGCAAGGGACAGACGTGTGGGAGGTTCCACACCCCGTACCGCTGCTTCTCCCGCCTTGACGACGCTTGGCGTGAGGAGATGGGTGCGGATGTTGAGCGCCCCCGCTGGGCTGAGCTCATGAGGGCTGGTGTTGATGTCTTTGCTCTTGACTATGATGCTATTATTGCTGCCATGTATGCATTGACTGTTAGTGCCGAGGGAGACTGTTACTTGTGTGTGCCGCCTGACCCAGGTATAGAGCCCGCTGCCCTGGGTACTAGTGAGTCTGCTCTCTCTGGTATGGTGCCCCCTGTACTTGCTCCCCCCAGTGCTGTCCCGGCTGGTTTCGAGTCTGCTCTCTCAGGTACAGCACCCACACAGACTCCTCTCTCAGGTACCGCACCGGCTGAGGCCTGTCACACCTTCACCCTTGACTCAGGTGCTTCCCGTTGCTTCTTTCGTGACAGTACTGAGCTCACACCGCTTCCTGCACCGGTCCCAGTCTCCTTGGCTGACCCCTCTGGGGGCCCAGTCCTTGCCCAGTCCACCACTGTCCTCCCTTGTCCGGCGGTTCCGTCTGGCTCGTTGTCGGCTCCCCTCGTTCTCGACGAACCTGGTGAGCAACGCTGTCCTCCAGGATCAGTGGGTTGACACCTTTACCCCTGGCGGACAGCGTGTGGCGATCTGCACGTGCTCCAGGACCGGCCGTCACCTGGCTACGTTCACCCGTCGGCCGGGGTCGAGTCTCTACACACTGACCACTGCGTCTCCCCAGGTAGCTGCTGTCGGTCAGGTGTCTGCGTCAGGTCTGGTGGCCCACGCCTGTGAGTGTCGTTCCCTGTCGCACCAGACTCTTCTCTGGCACCACCGCCTGGGTCACCCCTCTTTGCCACGCCTTCGTGGCATGCACCGTCGCCTCCTTGTGTCCGGTCTTCCCAGGTCCCTCCCTCCCCTCCCTGCCTCGCCTGCGCCGCCTTGCCTTCCTTGCGTCGAGGGGCGGCAGCGCGCCGCTCCTCACTCCTCCTCGTTCCCCCCGACAGAGGCTCCTCTGGAGACCCTCCACCTGGACGTGTGGGGCCCAGCCCGCGTTCGTGGTCAGGGCGGTGAGCGGTACTTTTTGCTGGTTGTCGACGACTACTCGCGTTACACCACGGTCTTCCCCTTGCGCACCAAGGGTGAGGTCCCTGCTGTTCTGATCCCTTGGATCCGCACGGTTCGTCTCCAGCTCCGCCGCCGTTTCCGGACGGATCTTCCTGTCCTGCGTCTGCACTCTGACAGAGGTGGTGAGTTTTCCTCCGATCTCTTGAGGACCTTCTGTCAGGCGGAGGGCATCGAGCAGACCTTCACGCTTCCGGACTCCCCACAGCAGAATGGGGTTGCTGAGCGCCGCATTGGCCTGGTCATGGAGGTCGCTCGTACCTCCTTGGTCCACGCGGCGGCTTTCCATTTTCTGTGGCCGTTTGCTGTCCGGTACGCCGCGCATCAGCTCAACCTCTGGCCCCGTGTCTCCTTGCCGGAGACCTCGCCCACACTGCGTTGGACGGGGGAGGTTGGCGATGCGTCGCGCTTCCGGGTGTGGGGTGCTCGTGCCCTTGTCCGCGATACGTCTGCGGACAAGCTCTCCTCCCGCACGCTTCCCTGTGTCTTCCTTGGCTTTGTCCCTGACGCGCCTGGCTGGCAGTTTTACCACCCCACCTCGCGCCGGGTCTTCGCCTCTCAGGATGTCACCTTTGACGAGTCGGTCCCTTTTTACCGTCTCTTCCCCTACCGCACTGCCCCCCTCCCTCCCCCGCCGCTTTTCCTTGCTCCTGGTCCCCCTCCGGTAGACCCCCTTCCCCCTCAGGGTCCTGCTCCTTCAGGTGTCTCTCAGGTAGACCCTCCTCCCGTCGCTGAGCCTGTCGAGGTCACAGGTGACTCAGGTGCTGCTGCGGGTGGTGCTGCTGGGAGTGCTGAGCCTGGGGGTGCTGAGCCTGGGGGTGCTGGGCCTGGGGGTGCTGGGGCTGCAGGTGCTGGGACTGAGGGTGCTGGAGCTGAGGGTACGGTGCCTGAGAGTATGGAGCCTGGGGGTGCTGCGCCTGGGGGTGCTGAGCCTGCGGGTGCGGGGCCTGGGAGTGCTGGGACTGCGGGTGCTGGAGCTGAGGGTACTGTGCCTGAGAGTTTGCCGCCTGGGGGTGCTGCGACTGGGGGTGCTGAGCCTGCGGGTACTGAGCCTGCGGGTACTGAGCCTGGGGGTGCTGCTACTGAGCCTACGGAGCCTCGGGTTACTGCGTCTGGGGGTGCTCCGGTTCGGGGTGCTGAGCAGTCTCTCACACCGCAGCAGCTTCGCGACTGGTACGTCCGACGCTTTCGCCGTCCTAGTGGCTCGGCTGGAGTTTGGGGTGCTGGAGCTGCTCGTCCTGGGGGTGCTCGTACTGGGGGTACTGGAGCTGCCGGGACTGGCTGTTCTGGGAGCACTGTGACTGGAGCTGCTGGAGCTGGGGACTCTGGCGCTGGCGGTGCTAGCGGAGTTGGAGCTGCCGACTCTGGGGGTGGCGCTGCTGCTGGTGCTGCGGACCCACCTGGTGGAGCTGCTGCTGGTGCTGTGGACCCGGACGCTGGAGCTCCTACTGGTGCTGAGGACCCGGCCGCTGGAGTCCCGTCTGCTTCTGGAGACGCTGCGCGGCCGCGACCGTACTTCGTACCGCTCCTTCAGCAGGTTCTTGGGCAGGCTCCTCCTCCTTGTCTTCCTCCCTCCGTAGAGTGTCCTCCGCCTGTCCAGCCGCAGTCACAGTTACCGCCTGCCTCGCCTCTCCCTGCTCCCTCTCCTTATACTGGTCCCACAGGAGGTCTTACAGAGCGTCGTGAGCCTGAGTCTCGTCCTGCGTCGCCTGTTCGTCCTGCTCGCACTGGTAGTCGTGTCCGTCGTGAGCGTCCTCCTCCTGTCCCAGGCACTCACTACATGACTCTGCGTCCCTCTACTGCTCCTCGGCGTGTCCCTCTACCGTCTCCTCCTGCGTCCTCTTTGCCTGCCGTTCCGGACCCTGAGTCTGACCAGTATCGTGCTGAGCACCCTACAGTCACGCGTCTCCTTGCTACTGTTGTCACTGACCCCACCTTTGAGTCCTCGGCTGCGTCTGCTCTGGTCGCTGAGTTGGTTGACTTTGCTGCTGCCTGTCGTCTAGACTACGCTGCTAGCCTTGTCGCTGAGTCAGAGTCTGCGTCTGTCTGTCCTCCGTCCGTCGGGGGTGAGTGTGCTCTTGGTACGGACGTCCTTGAGGACAGGCAGGAGGACTTTGACTCTCTTGCGGCTGCTGTACCTCATCTCGTGGCCTGGTTGCTTGCCCCTGAGGGAGACCCGGATGCACTAGACATCCCCACTCCGCGCACTTACGCAGAGGCGATCTCGGGTCCCTACTCCTCTCAGTGGCAGACAGCCATGGACGCAGAGATGGCATCCTGGAAGTCCACAGGCACCTACGTCGACGAGGTTCCCCCTCCTGGGGCGAACATCGTCGATGGCATGTGGATTTTCAGGGTGAAGCGGCCGCCAGGTTCTCCGCCTGTCTTCAAGGCTCGTTACGTTGCTAGAGGCTTCAGTCAGCGTCAGGGGGTCGACTTCTTCCAGACCTTCTCCCCCACCCCGAAGATGACCACTCTTCGGGTTCTGCTGCACGTTGCTGCTCAGCGTGACTACGAGCTTCACTCTCTTGACTTCAGCACAGCGTTCCTACAGGGCAGCCTGCACGAGGAGATCTGGCTGCGCCGCCCACCTGGCTTTACTGGGTCGTTTCCCCCTGGTACCCAGTGGAGTCTCCGCCGGCCAGTCTACGGTCTCCGCCAGGCGCCTCGTGAGTGGCACGACACACTGAGGACTACTCTTGCGGCTCTTGGGTTCGCGCCGTCTACTGCTGACCCGTCGCTGTTTCTGCGCACAGACACGTCGCTGCCGCCGTTCTACATCCTCGTGTACGTCGACGACTTGGTCTTTGCTACTGCTGACACTGAGGCACTCGCTCGTGTGAAGTCGGAGCTGCAGAAGAGACACACCTGCACTGACCTGGGTGAACTGCGTAGCTACCTTGGCTTGCAGATCACCCGGGACAGAGCTCGCCGCACCATCACCCTGACTCAGTCACACATGGTGCAGCAGGTCCTTCAGCGCTTCGGCTTCCAGTTCTCCTCACCACAGGCCACACCTCTGGCTACCAGCCACTCACTCTCAGCTCCACCTTCGGACGAGTCCGTAGAGCCGAGTGGCCCGTACCCAGAGCTTGTAGGCTGCCTCATGTACCTGATGACTTGCACGCGACCTGACCTCGCGTACCCTCTTAGCATCCTTGCTCGTTACGTTGCGCCTGGGAGACACAGGCGAGAGCACTGGGAGGCTGCTAAGAGGGTGCTGCGTTACCTGTGCAGTACATCAGGCATGGGGCTGGTGCTTGGAGGACGCGACAGAGTTGTCCTCACTGGTCACTCGGACGCCTCTTGGGTGGACGACCTGGCTACGCAGCGGTCGTCACAGGGTTACACCTTCAGCCTTGGCTCAGGTTCTGTCTCGTGGCGGTCCACCCGCTCTTCCTCTGTTCTCGGCTCTAGTTGTGAGGCTGAGATCTACGCCACAGCCATGGCTGCACAGGAGTTACGCTGGCTCACCTACCTGCTGACTGACTTGGGAGAGCGGCCTAGTTCTCCTCCAGTTCTGTACGGTGACAACAAGGCGGCTCTTGCCTTGTGTCAGGAGCACAGACTGGAGCACAGGACGAAGCACATTGCTCTTCGCTACTTTCTTGCTCGAGAGCTTCAGCAGCGTGGTCAGCTTCGGCTTGTGTACGTGGACTCGAAGGCCAACACTGCTGATATCTTCACCAAGGCGCTCCCGCCTAGTGATCATCAGCGGCACTGTACTTCTTTAGGCCTTGTGTCCACGTTTCCTCACTTGCTCACTGCTTGACATTCTTTGTACTGTACTTTATATATATCTTGTTGCTTGCTTGCTAGGTTTTGATCACTGTGTTGCTTGTCTTGTACTATATCTAGCACTGCATGTGAACTGGCCTTGTGGCCTTTACTTGTGCTCGGAGTGTGGTGACGTTGTGATCCACCCTGGGCTTTGTTTTGCTTTGCTGGACTGGTCTTGTGACCCTTTGTTCTCCCCCACTTTGCCTATGGGGGTGTGTTAAACTGTATTATGCTTGTAGGCTGTAGTGGGGTAGCCAATATGGGGTACAACCCCAACTAGGGTTTCATATTTGTACCCAAGTTTCTGTTAGTTCATTCATTCTTGCCTAGTGATTCTGACAGTCTATCCATGCAGATTGTTGTTTCGTTTTCCCCATAACACTGTCGTCTTTCCTTTGCTTATTCGCAGAACGGAAATTGGAGATAATGGAGGTACGCACGTGAAGATTTTTTTATTATGCCAATCCCGTTGTCATCTTGATTTACTGAATAGTAAACGTGGTGATTTCAGAATATATGTTTACAAGCAGGGGGATTATTTATTCGAGATTACATGGACGTGAAGATCTTTCCGTTATGATTTTGCCATGCCAAATGTCATTTTAGTTCACTGCAGTGAAGGTGATTATGTCATAATACATGTTTTATTTTTAGACCTGGTTTATCTCTTAAATTGGGTATTTCACCCTCTAATGTATATTGGTTTTGTGTTCTCAGGTTGTTTTAGCACTGCAGTGATTTTTATATTATGGGGCCACTGTAGAAGGCCCTGTTTGTTACATAGTCATGCTGATCTTATTTGACGTTTTGTTGTATTGTGTTATAAATATTATACAATTTTTGTTACGAATAGTAACATTTGTTCATTACTGTGCACTCCTCACCGCAGCAAAGGAAGCATGCAGTATCGAGAATGAACACGAAGAGTCAGAGTTGACTCGAAGCGTCAGACGGTTAAGCTGCATCTGGACCGTCGGAGCAGATGGCATCGGACAGCTGCAGGCAGGATGGCTTTGGCGGGAACAGTTTCGTAACTGTACGCGCCGCACGGTTGGGAATGAATTTGAATAAGGGAATGTACCCCTTAGAGTGCATGGCTAGCTAGGATGTTTCGCCTTCCCTGTACTCATATTTATATTTGCTGTATCTGCATGCTTTATTTCATCTCAAGCGTTTTACATTCACTCTGCTATTGAGGTCAAGGGCCCACCAACTTCATTTTCTCTGTGCGAACCTTCCCGAGTAGATCCTGGGAACGATCAACTTCTGATCGTAGCATGGTATGAGAGCGGCTCGGGAATCCTTCTCCCGAAAATTGCGACATTCGGAAAGTGGCGTCCGGCAGGCATACGATCGCGTGTGAGAATGGCCGGAGGATCTGGTGGTCAGACTAATCTGACGGCTGAAGCGCAACCCAACCCAACTGCGACAAGCGAGAACACGACAACGATCGGCACCGAAGTTCTCGCTCAACTACTTCAGCGACTCACTCGAATTAGAACTCTTGCTGCAGAACGCCCAAATTTACCATTATTTCGACGGGAGCTACGCGGAACCCGCTGAGGACACCGACGAAGCCAGGGCTCGCTACTACAACGAGTCCCTGATGGCGTACGGAATTCTCCTTCGCAACATGTCGCCGGCGGAGCAACTAAACATCCGATCGTACAAGACATCGGCTGCTCCAGCCCTCGACGCCTGGCGCCACCTGAACGGTGTGTATCAGCCGAAGGACTCCGTTTCCTCGAGCCGACTGCTTCAGCAGCTGCTGGAGACCAAAATGGTCTCAGGGGAGAAGGTCAACAGCTACATCAATCGCTGTCGGAGCCTTCGCGATCAAATCGTGAAGCTAGGGAGTTCGATTTCCGAAGAAATCTTCGTGAACATCGTGCTTCAAGGGCTCGGCCCAGAGTGGCGGCCCTGTAAGGCGCTTCTCCGACAGCAGGGGGTCATCTCGGAGGCCGCCCTCTGCGCCGCACTTCTCGTCGAACAACGGGATATGGATCAGCAGCGACCAGCGCCACGACGAGAAAGAGAACGGCTCGCCTTCTACGCCGACAACACCGAAGAGCGACGGCCGAGGCGCCTCTACTGCAAAATCTGCAGGAACTTTGGGCACTTGGCGGATCGATGCAAGTACCGATCCCGCCCTCGCCAGACCAATCCGAGCAACTGGTCCGGCCGACAAGACGCACGAGGCGACGTGCGTCCAGCCCAGGGGTATCAACCCCCAACCGCGCGCAACCTGAATCCAACGATTCAGGATCAGCAGCAGCAGTCACCATCGACTGCCCCAGTACGCAACGTCATGAGCAACATGGCCATGACAGGCGAATCGCGTCGTCGCCGCGTGCGCTCACCTTCACCTGAGCCCGCACCGCACCCCATTGGCGCGTTCAACAATAACAATCCTTTCAGCCCGCGCCACGACTTCACCGACGACGACGCCCAGGACTGGAATCTCCCAGTCCCGCTGCTTGAAAGTCCCCCGCACGTACCTGATATGCGGGTGGCGCCACTCGATTGGCTCTCGCGCGAGCAATTTCTGAAGTTCGACACTCCGCACATCGTCACGCCGCGACTGGCGCTGCTCGCACGTGACGACAACAAGCGCTTCAACACCTGGTACCTGGATAGCTGCTGCGGCCAGCATATGGTGGGCTCCGAGCGTTACATATCCAACGCTGTCGCCACCCCGACAGTCACCTACGTCACCGTGGCTAACAACACACGCCTGCGCGCAAGTGCGCAAGGCATCGTCGTGCTCAAGGCACGCGGAAGCCGCACGCACATCACACTTAACGATGTGCTGATCGTCCAGAACCTGCGCTTCAACCTGCTCTCCGCCGCACAACTCACGGACTGTGGCGTCGAACTCAGCACGGATCGCGCGACGCGCGACATTCTGCTGCACTACGAGTCCCGAAACTTCCCCCGCAGGCAGATCGGACGAGCACACTCCGAGAATGGAGTGTATGTCCTAGACTTCGACATCCCCGACTGCAGCGGCGACTCGCGCGAGTTAATCGACCTCGTGCCACTACGCTTCGAGCACATCCACCGCAGGGACTGGAAGCACCCTGACGGAAGACCGTGGGTGCCGCACCATCCCCACCCACGCGAAACGGCGCTGCACGACCCCGACGCAGATGGCATATGCAGAGATTGCCACACTCCGACAACGTCAACTAGCGCCGTTGCTGGCCGCGGACTGACGGCCATTGCCGAAGCAGAAGTCCACGCGCCGCCAGAAGAAGGCATGTCTCAATTAGAACTCGAAGTCACCACGCGTGGCATATTCGGCACGCC
Organism: Closterium sp. Yama58-4; assembly: GCA_947470075.1. Lineage (NCBI taxonomy): Eukaryota > Viridiplantae > Streptophyta > Zygnematophyceae > Desmidiales > Closteriaceae > Closterium > Closterium sp. Yama58-4. The sequence continues at coordinate 80,293 of CANIUD010000460.1, forward strand.
TGAGCACCCTCTCATTGGTCTCCCCTCTCAACACCTCCGAGGGATGCTACGCGGAACTGGCGTCGGCACCTTTGATGCGCGTGGCGTGCCACGACCCTACACCCGTGACGACTTTCTACGGATTTACCCCCATTGGCGCGACCCCACGGCAAAACTCACCGTGGAACAGGAGGAAGAATTGGCGCGCCGCGAAGCAGAAGAGCTTCGCCAACAGAGCCTCGCCGAGGCACGCGGAACATTCGCTTGCGCCGCATGGGGCGCCGAAGCAGAAGAAAGCGCCTCCAATGAAGGGGGGATTAAAGCGCTCGAGTCCCGAGACACCTGGGTATTAGTCGACCGCGCGGCAATCAAAGGCGCAAGAATCCTCTCGGGCAAGTGGGTCTTCCGCGTGAAGACCGCAGCAGACGGAACGATCGAGCGCTTCAAGGCGCGCTGGGTAGTGCGCGGCTTCAAGGCACGGAATTGACTTCGACCAGACGTTTGCTCCAGTCAGCCGTCACACCTCGGTTCGAATCCTGCTCGCCATCGCAGCTGCAAGGCACCTACCTCTCCGCCAGATCGACGTCAAGAATGCGTTCCTATACGCGCTAGTAGACGCTGTGATTTACGTGGAGCAGCCGCATACATACGGTGAAGGGGACTCGCGCGTGTGCCAACTGCGCAAGTCACTCTACGGGATCAAGCAGGCGCCGAGGCTGTGGCAGCAGTACCTACACAACATCCTGCTCGAAATCGGATTCAAGCGGATGCCGCACGATCCAGGGATGTACCGCCGCGACTTCCGGGGCGAATACATCCTCCTCACGGTCTACGTCGACGACTTGCTCTACACAGGCTCAAACAATGAACTACTCGAGCAGTTCGAGAAAGCCCTAGCGGGGCGCGTCGACATCACATGCAACTATGAGGTGAAGCAGTTCTTAGGCCTCAACATCTCCTACGCGCCTGAGGCCATTCACCTCTCAGCGGCTAAGTACGCAGAGGAGTTAGGGAAGAGGTTCAACATTTCACCTGCACCTCTCTCAACTCCCTACCGAACCCCCGGACCGAACCACAAACCTGACAACAAAGCCCTACCCCCTGCTGGAATCCAGACTTACCAGCAGCAGCTGGGATGCCTGCTCTTCGCCTCTGTCACCTGCAGGCCAGATCTCTCCTACATCGCAAGTCAGCTGGCCCAGTACTCACGCAAACCAACGGCTGAGAACCTTCTGGATCTGCAGCGCGCCATGCAGTACCTCGTCTCAACGCCCAAGATTGGACTGTGCTACTCAACTGCACCAACCCCATCCTTCAATCTCATCGGCTACGTGGATGCCGATCATGCAGCAGATCCCGACAATCGACGGTCCAGGACTGGCTTCCTGTTCCGACTCGAACCAACGGGACCAATCTCCTGGAACTCGCAGAAGCAGGAACTGGTTGCCCTGTCATCAGCCGAAGCGGAATTCATCGCAGCAACCGCAGCAGTTCGCGAAGGACTCTACTTGCAGGAACTCCTGCAGGAGGCGAAAATTCCAGCTTCGCCCACCTTTCGTCTTCACTGCGACAACCAGAGCGCGATTCGGATCGCGAACAAACCTGGTTTCGTTAACCGCACCAAGCACATTGCGCTGCGGTACTTCTTCGTGAAGGACGAAGTAGACAAGGGCAAGGTCAACTTGACCTATCGCTCGACCGGTGACATGGCAGCGGATTTCCTCACAAAGCGACTGCCACGCCAGCAGTATCAGCACTGCTCCGAACTCAGCGGCGTGGTCAAGCAGGTCAAGTCGAGCTACGGCCAGGAGTGAAGGGGGGTGTTACGAATAGTAACATTTGTTCATTACTGTGCACTCCTCACCGCAGCAAAGGAAGCATGCAGTATCGAGAATGAACACGAAGAGTCAGAGTTGACTCGAAGCGTCAGACGGTTAAGCTGCATCTGGACCGTCGGAGCAGATGGCATCGGACAGCTGCAGGCAGGATGGCTTTGGCGGGAACAGTTTCGTAACTGTACGCGCCGCACGGTTTGCGATGCTGGATGCGCGAATGTTAGCGTGTAACCAGAATGCCCCGTTAATCTCGCAAGATTGTCCACATTTTCCCAGAATCTGCTCCGCACCTGCCCTAGAAATGTGGCGTAGTGCGTCTGTAACATATCGATTCCTACCAACCCAAGGTCTCGATACATTGAACCTGGGTTGGGAAGAGAAAGGGGAATTGAACTGGTTGGAAATCGGGGAAACGAACTGGTTGGCAAGCCAACCACACTTTTATACAAAGTGAGTCGAGAAGTTTCCCGCCGCTGGTTGGAATTACAGCCAATCACAAACATTCGAAGTCCAACACAACTCTTGCGTTGGAATTGCAACCAGTTAGAACATGACAGGTATGGATAACATATTGCATACACTGCATTTTATTCCTTTGTTTGTGCCATGTCATTGAGTAAAAATGATCAACCTTTGCCACATGGGCAAGGCCCATGGTGGTGCACCCTTCCTTGCCATGGGGAAGGTGGCTGCACCCCAAGGGGGTCTAGGGAAGGGGTCTGAAGCCTCTTGGCTCATTCTTCATTTCCTACTCCCAACTAATCAATTGGGAAATAGGATTGTCTTCTCCTCAACTCACCTTGCCTCCAAGATTTGTTACTGCATTTTCCTAGCAACTCTCAGACTTCGACATTTCCAGGAGCTGCTTCTCTCTGTTTGTGTTAGAACTTATCTTTATATGGGTAAATGCCCTTTTAACTAGTGGATCCGTTACAGCGTCATAGATATGTCGGGGGTAGAAACGACTTCACTAAGGGCAGCGGAATGTACGGGTCTCACGCCGAGCTCTTGCCCTTGTGCTCAACAACCTTCTACCCCCTCGGCGCAATTCGTTCACCGAGCGAGAAAATCGTTAATCGTGTTCGCGGGCAACGATGAAATCGCAAGTTTCATTCGCGGGCACGTATCGGGGGTAGACGTAAATGTTCCATCTCCAACCGCCGTGAGTTCGCCGTGCTAGGAGGATTGCTTCGAAATAATTATCACGGTCGAAGTTTTAGTCCGGGCAGCATGCAGCGCGGATTTCGGTTAGCGGAGCCGCTCATAACAAGGGAGGCGAGGGTTTGACCGCGTTTGTTTCTTCTGACAGCCAACCCTAATGCCTCCTCTCTCTCGTCCTCTCGGCTCGAAATCTACAAAGTCGAGTTGCCAGCAATTCAGTCTCAGATTCCGCAAGTTTGCTTCCAGATCTTGCTACAATCTCCAGTCTCCGCAGCTCCAGTCTTTCATAGACACTCTCCAACTCCCGTGCTTCGTTCGAGCTTCGACCGCACCACCTGTGGATGGCAGCCACCCTCGTGAGCAACACCGACGCGCTGAGTTTCTGGAAAGCCCGCGCTGTAGTGAGGCGGACGACAGTTCGCCAGCAGCTGACCTGCTCAGCTCCGTCTGCAGCCGCAGAGAACGAGCTCCTGCAGAAGGAGTGCGCGCAGATCAGCAGCTCCAGCAACGACACTTACGCTCCCTGCTTGGACAGCAATGCTCTGTTCTCTTCCAGCAGCTCGAGTGGCGGACTGAACGACGACGATAAGGTCAGCAGCGTTGTCAATAACTTCGCCTGCAGCAATGGCGCTCTACTTATCACCACTACGAGCAATGATTCAATCAGTTTTGAGAGCTCCGATGAGACCACCAGCGCCTGTGCTGTCACCACCGACGCCACTCGGTTCCTTCCTGGAAGCCGAGTGCTGACTTGCCCTGCAGCCTTGGCTGCGTCAGCGTCGCCAGCACCATCTGCAGCAGCTGCGATTCAACTGATGACTTGAGCTGCAGCAGTGGTAGTTCTAACAGGGACAACACCATAAGCGTTGCCGCAGCACCTGCAGCAGCGATGATCGAATCCCATCGTTCGTGCCTGCTGTGGAGGTTGCATCTGTAACGCAATGCGTGTCAGTGACAAACCCCAAGGTGGTAACCCGAGTTCCTACTGCGGCTCTAAGGCTGCTTCCGTCACTCATTCCCAAGCCAAGAGCGGCAGTGAAGGCTGCTGCTGCAGTGGAGAAGACGAGGCGTGGAGATGTGGCAGAGGCTGTCCCACCCCAGCAGGAAGACGTTGGGAGAAGCACAAGGCAGCATCAGGGCAGGGAGGGTGGTGTGAGTCGCCCTTGGAGACAGACTGCCAGGATGACCCAGGTTGCAGTGGCAAGACCCCCGTGGAGACCGTGAGGGTTGGTGGATGGGCAGCGAGGAAAAAGGCACAGAGCAACAGGGCAGGGACCAGGCAGGCAGCTGCTTGATCAAGAGGGTGGGAGACAGTGGTGATGGATCTTCTTTTATGCATTCCGCATGTCAGGGTGTTGTGGTGGGATGGCTGGCGGTGATGGCATCGTAGCTTCAGACTGCTTCATTGCTGTCGCTTTCTGTGCTTTCTGGTGTGCTGAAGAAAAGAACGCTAGGTGCTTCACTTGGCTTGTGCCAGATTTCCGTGTACTGAAGTCTGCATGCATGAACTCCAATATGGTGCATTGCATTGCAGCTCATTGATGAAACGCAATGGCATTCGTTGTGCAGTGCAGTAACCCTTTATTGATAGCTTGAAAACAGTGCGAGAAAACATCAAACATGCAGCTGTAGCACATGCCTTGCTACCTTGTGTTCACTGCCTTATTACCCGCACCATCACCATCATGCCACGGTAGCTGCATTATTAGCGCGCACTCTCATGCGCACACCACCTTGACACAGCGCATCCCGTTAGCAGAAAATATCGCACCCTGTGCGCAACCCATCTTGCCGCAACGTCTAGAAGTTTTTGCTGCTCTTGTAGATCTCGCCGCCGCGCCACTTGCTCGGAATTACGCCGTCCAGCACCACCTGCTTCCCGCTGCCCGACACGCGCACGCTCACCGCGCGCCCCGCATCCACGACGCCCGTGGCGGGGTTCAGCACCCACGTCGCGCCCCACCCGTTGTTCGTCATGCTCTTCCAGTCGCTGCCGTCCTTCGATATCTCCACCTTCTCCACTCGTCCGCGCCTCGCCGCTCCGAAAATCTGAAGCGCGAAGTAGTATTGGCCGGCATCGGGCATAAGTCTTACCGCCATTCCGCCGCTGCTAGAGCAATCCACCTGATCATACGTAACCTCCACTTGCCCGCCCTGCCCGCCCACGAGTTTGTTCCACACGGGAGTGTCGAGGTTGAAGTTTTCGCCGGCCTGCCCGATCGCTCGCACTTTCACGGAGCCGCCCTTGCATGCGCGGCCCGTGCAGGAAACTTCGTAGCACGTTCCGCAGCCCTTGCTGTTGTCGAACTTGCCCGCAGGCACCTGCGCAACCATGCCGAAATAGGGACTATCGCGGAAGCGTCCTTCGAATCTGCTGTAACACGTGCCTTCGCCGCTCAGGTCGCCGGAGGTAGCCGGGACGGCGTCGGCAGGAGTGAGGGCGAAAGCGCCGAGCAGGACGATTCCGACATACAGCAGGCTGGCAACCTTGGAAACGCGAGCCATGGGGAAAAAAGGAGCAACGAGAAAAATCCAAAGTTGGAAACAGCGAGATTAAATATCAGGCAGTGGATGATTGGAGGGCAGTGGTCGATTTCGATGATGAAAGGGTGGAAAAGCAGGAGATAAATATAGCTGGGTGAGTGGGAGAGATTCGGGAGTTGCGACTCGGGGTTTCAAGCGCAAAGTGCGGCTTCGAGTCGCCATGCCGATTTTCTGGTGCTGGTGCTGCAGAATGGCAATAATTTCAAACTCCCCACGAGCTGACCGCGTGGCGATGGTAACGAAATTGGGAGTGGGACTGTCAGTTGCTGAAGGCAAAGCAATTCTCGTGTTACCACCTGCGAAATGTGGCTGTGGATGTGGATCGTCAAATGAGCAGAGTTACCAGAATTCGAGCTTCGTTCAAACTGAACATTGGCATGGTTTTCTGTTTCATACTCCTTACAGCCAATGACGAACGTTGCGAAGGTCCAATAATCGTTGAGCCTCTTACCTCACCAGCCGTAACTGACGGAACGACGTCATCCCCCTGGAAAGTATTCCCAACAAATACCATAACCGACGAAACCACGTCCCTTCTCGAAATTCTCGTTGAGACGCTCGCCAACCCACTCTTTGACCTTCAGACATCGTTAAACCCAACTTCGTTACCGTCGCCCACAGGTCACTTCGCGAAATGTTCAAAATTATTGTCGTTCCACAGCACCAGCCCAAGGTCTGGGAGGAAATCGGCGTGGCGACTCGAAGCCGCACTTTGCGCTGAACCCCCCCAGCCCCAACCAACCCCTGAATCTCTCCCACTCGCGAAGCCATATAAATCTCCTGCAGTTTCACCCTTGCATCATCGAAATCGGCCACTGCCCTCTAGCATCCACTTCATTCAATCCCGATTTTTCTCGTTGCTCCTTTTTTCCCCATGGCTCGCGTTTCCAAGGTCGCCAGCCTGCTGTGTGTCGGAATCGTCCTGCTCGGCGCTTTCGCCCTCACTCCTGCCGACGCCGTTCCGGCTACCTCCGGCGACCTGAGCGGCGAAGGCACGTGTTACAGCAGATTCGAAGGACGCTTCCGCGATAGTCCCTATTTCGGCATGGTTGCGCAGGTGCCTGCGAGCAAGTTCGACAACAGCAAGGGCTGCGGAACGTGCTACGAAGTTTCCTGCACGGGCCGCGCATGCAAGGGCGGCTCCGTGAAAGTGCGAGCGATCGGGCAGGCCGGCGAAAACTTCAACCTCGACACTCCCGTGTGGAACAAACTCGTGGGCGGGCAGGGCGGGCAAGTGGAGGTTACGTATGATCAGGTGGATTGCTCTAGCAGCGGCGGAATGGCGGTAAGACTTATGCCCGATGCCGGCCAATACTACTTCGCGCTTCAGATTTTCGGAGCGGCGAGGCGCGGACGAGTGGAGAAGGTGGAGATATCGAAGGACGGCAGCGACTGGAAGAGCATGACGAACAACGGGTGGGGCGCGACGTGGGTGCTGAACCCCGCCACGGGCGTCGTGGATGCGGGGCGCGCGGTGAGCGTGCGCGTGTCGGGCAGCGGAAAGCAGGTGGTGCTGGACGGCGTGATCCCGAGCAAGTGGCGCGGCGGCGAGATCTACAAGAGCAGCAAAAACTTCTAGACGTTGCGGCAAGATGGGTTTCAAGCGAAGTAGTTGCTGCTAATAACGGAATGCGCTGTAACGAGGTAGTGTGGAGCACGAGAGCGCTCGCTAATAATGCAGCTACCGTGGCATGGTGGTGTGCAAGGCAGCGAATAAAGCCTGCCAGTCAGTCCTGATGCAGGCAGATGTGCCCCATAAGGCTCCATGCTCATCCTATGTGATGCGATGGGATGAGATGAGATGCAATGCCATGCTATGAGATGAGATGCGATGGCAATAATTCCTCAATCTTGTCGCCTTTTCAGTAGTGGGTGATGCAGCTGTGTGCTCTCTGTTTCCTTGCCCCGTCATCTTTTCAATGAACTTATGTTTTCCTAAGCAAGCAGTGAGATGTGATTGCAAGTTCACAGTGGTATGGCCATGTCTAAAAAAAAAATTGTTTTCATGCGGCGTGTGCATCCACGCCACGAGCATCTTCATCCGGGGGCTACCATACAAGCATCACTAGCTGTGCTTACTTGCCAAGGATTGGCTGGCAGTGGGAATAATGTAATGGCTGGACTGCACTGCACTACTGCACTGTAATATGAATGCTGTTATGAATAATACACGGTTGCGCTGCAGTGCACAATTGTTCCAATCACATGTGTCCCACTTCACACAAATGGATTCGTCACTCTACAGTGGAAGCATCCAACTGCTTTCATTTCAACACAGGAGTCCAGCCCGATCAGCTGGTGGCTGCAGCAGATCCCTCCTCCACTCAAATGTAGCAGCAATCCAGTCAATCCAGGCGCACAAGCAGCAATCCAGGAGCGTGGGATCAGAGGCGGTCGGTCTCGGTGGCGAGGCGCCTGGCCTTGCTCTCCAGCAGCTTCACTGCCTCTGTGAAGAGCACATTGGGCGGCAGTGCTCCCGTGCTCTCCACTGAGACTGTGGGGTGGAGTGCGAGGGAGGGGGGGTGGGAGAGAGAGGAGAGGAGGGAGAGGAGGGAGAGGAGGGAGAGGAGGGAGAGGAGGGAGAGGAGGGAGAGGAGGGAGAGGAGGGAGAGGAGGGAGAGGAGGGAGAGGAGGGAGAGGAGGGAGAGGAGGGAGACGAGGGTCAGGAGGGAGAGGAGAAAGGTGGAGGAAGCAACGGAAATGGTTACGTTATCACACTGGAAGTTCGGACCATAAGAAGGTGGTTGACATGGTAAGGCATGGTGAGGCATGGTAAGGCATGGTAAGGCATGGTGGGGCATGGTGAGACATGGTGAGACATTCTGAGGCATGGACAGGAGACAGGAGACAGGAGACAGGAGACAGGAGACAGGAGACAGGAGACAGGAGACAGGAGACAGGAGACAGGAGACGGGGAGAAGGCTGAACAAAATGGAAGAATTTGGCATGCGGCAGCACAGTATCGCATGAGGATATTTTGTTCAACGACTCGATGTGTTGGCATGATGGATGAAAATACGACATGTCAGGGACAGGAGTTGTGAAGAAACAGTGTCAGTTGAATGGATAGAATATGACACAGAAGAAAGATTTGCAATTAATTTGACAATATTGACAGAAACAACGCCCTGGAAGAGCAACAGTGGTCTTACAAATGAAGTGGTCCCGTTTCCTTCTGAGTTGAATGTAATCGCCCCACCCCTCCTCTCTGATGCATTCCCGACACACTGTGCAGTTGCGCGCACGCGGGGCCGTTGCCCTCTGGATGCCTGCACGCATGGTGATTAGTAGGGCAGGGCAAATGAAGTGGTCTCGTTTCATCCTGAATGTAGTCGCCCCACCCCTCCTCTCTGATTCACTCCCGACACACTGTGCAGTTGCACGCACGCGGGGCCGTTGCCCTTTGGATACCTGCACGCATGGCAATAGGGCAGGGCAAGGGGGAGCAGAGGTGACTTTTGGGTTGACTCAGAAGTCACCTCAATAGGGCGGGGCAAGGGGGAGCATAATTATAATGATCGTTTTGCACTGACTGTCACATACATCGTTCACCATAAAATGTGCTTTTTGGATACACCCATTGGAATGTGCCTGTTGCATGCACCATCCGCTTTTTTCGAGGGAGATTCATGATGCATTCATGCCACCACCCCCCATGTCTTCAATGTCAACAAAAACGTTCATCAAGCACTGTGCTGTGCTCATGCACCCCTGTGCACATGTATGCAGTGCCCCATCGCATCGCATCAGGCATATACAAAACGCCCATGCTCACCGTTCCCCATGTCCTCGATATCAAACACATTCATGGGGCACTTTGCCAGCAGCTGCTCCGCCATCTCGCCCTCCACTGGCTTCCGGAACACCACCTGGGAGGGAGAAGACGAGGGGCAGGGGCAGGGGCAGGGGCAGGGGACGGGGCAGGGGCAGGGGACGGGGCAGGGGCAGGGGACGGGGCAGGGGCAGGGGACGGGGCAGGGGCAGGGGCAGAGGCAGGGGCAGGGGACGGGGCAGGGGCAGGGGCAGGGGACGGGGCCAGGGAAGGAGAAGGAGTTGGGGGGGACAGTTTGAGAGTGCAAGGGGCGCGACGTGGAGGCAAGGGGAATGGGGCAGGGGGAGGGGGAGGGAGAGGGGAGGGAGAGGGGGGGGAGAGGGGGAGGGGGAGGGGGGGGGGGGGGGGGGGGAGAGGGAGGGAGCTGGGCAGCTGTGTGAGAGTCCGAGTGGTGTGCAAAAGGGCCTCTCGTGGCTCCGCCCCTCAACTGCCTTGCAGCACACCACCTGGAATGGCACAAGGGGGAGAGCCAAGGGAGTAAGCGTGAGCAACAGAAGGGTATCCTTGGTCCCACCTATCCGCCTCTTTTTTTAGAACTACAAAAAAAAAAGCCATTAATGACTAGTGGGAGACCAGTGGCAGAGGAGTTAACGAATGGCAGAGCAAGCTACAGGAAGCTACAGGAATGGAGCACACCTCTGGCAGCATGCGGTAAGAAGCGGTGGCAACAGGCGACCACTTGGCGTGGGTGCGGCCGATGCCCTTCACTGCATGAGCCTCCAACTCAATGGCCTGGCGGGAGGGCACACACACAAACCAGACAAGGCATGTCAGAAACAACAATTCTTCACTTCACTTCATCTGCTGCACCGAAAGCCCCGAAAGCCATCTCCAAAGCAAACACACCAGACGACGCATGTCAGAAACAACAGTGCTTCACTTCACAACAGTGCTTCACTTCACAACAGTGCTTCACTTCACAACAGTGCTTCACTTCACAACAGTGCTTCACTTCACAACAGTGCTTCGCATGTCAGTTCTTCTCAACTGCTGCACCGAAAGCCATCTCCTTGTGAGTTGACTCAAATGCCACGTGGCACGTGGGAAGCAAGAGTGCTTCATTCGCCACGCTCACTGCCCTGCCCAACGCCAGCACGGCACGGCAGGACTACCTTCTCACACGTCACACCATGCTCCTCCAAACTCAATGCCCTGGCAGATGGAGAGATGGCAGTTGGTTTGACAAACGCGCGCCGACCTGTTCTATCAATCAGAATCACACACACCTGTCGCAACACACACACACACACATCTGGCCGGGTCGCAGGCGAGCGAGCGTGATATCAGGGTGGGGGCGGGGGGGCGCGTGTCACATGGCAGGCACTGCACTGCACTGTCACTCACACCTCTCGCACGCACTACATCACATCGCACGCACCTGCCCCGGTCGCAGCCTAGCAAGTGTGATGTCAGGGTAGGTGGGCGCGGGGGGGCGGGTGGCGAAGTCATGCAGGTCGCTCTGCGGGCGACCAAAAGAGGTGAACTTGGTGGGGCGGTCGGGTGGGTACATGCTGCCGTTGGGTTGCCACACTAGGTGCTTCGACTGCACCGTGCCTGCATGTGCATGCGCATGTGCATATGCATGTGCATGTGTGGGGGGGTTTAAAAAAAAGGAGTGAGTTGTCCAAGAAAGAGGGGGGGGGGGAAGAGAGAATGTTCAGGCCAGGCACTGGTAGTGGCCTGCCACACCAAATGCCTCGAGTGCACCAGTTCCGACTTTTGAGGCGCCTCAAAAGTCGAGTGCACCAGTTCCGGCACAGGTTCTAATTTGCCAGTGCAGGAGGGTGCAAAGGACGGGTTGCTCACGCTACACCCTGAGGTGGCAAGCAGCGCAGGCGGGCACATATCATATCATAGCATGACAAAACATATCATAGCATGACAAAACATATCCTAGCATGACAAAACATATCATAGCATGACCAAACATATCATAGCATGACAACACATATCATATCATATCATATCATATCATGCATACCATGCAGGGCAGAGCATTGCATACCATGCAGGGCAGAGCATGGCATACCATGCAGGGCAGAGCATGGCATACCGTGCAGGGCAGAGCATGGCATACCGTGCAGGGCAGAGCATGGCATACCGTGCAGGGCAGAGCATGGCATACCGTGCAGGGCAGAGCATGGCATACTGTGCAGGGCAGAGCATGACATACCGTGCAGGGCAGAGCATGGCATACCATGCAGGGCAGAGCATGGCATACCGTGCAGGGCATAGCATGGCATACCATGCAGGGCAGAGCATGGCATACCGTGCAGGTAGGGCGGAGGCGGAGCAACACGTACCGTGTCTGGAGCCATCAGCAGGCGGGTTGCGCGTGCACTTGTAGTCGAGCTTGAATACGATGGTGTTGCTCTCACTCGCCATACCATCCTCTGCCACCGCATGCCATGGCACCATGTGGTGTGATGTGATAAGACGGTGTGATGTGATGAAAGAAGAGGTGGCAAGCAGCAGGGTGGGATAGGAACATGGAGAGGAGATAACAAAGAGGTGGGCAGAAACATGCTGCAGGGCGGACGAGGTACATGGAGCAAAACGCATGGTGCAAGAAGCACAGTTGCAAGCAGCATGGCCAAGAGAGAGACTTCAAAGGCTTGACTAAGATGCATTTATATGGCAGCGAAGCAGACAAACTACACAGCACCCAAGGATCAACTGAAATTCCACCTGGGAGTCACCTGAGGGGAATTCGAAGAGGCGCGGGTCGACAGCGATAGGCACGAGGCCGAGGCGGTGCGAGAGCACCTCGTCCTGCACTAGAGACGTGTTGTTTGCCATGAATACCTTCTCTATCGCCATTGTGGGTACCTGTGGCAACGGACAGGGAGGAGGGAAGGGAGGGGTTGAGTTGGGAGGAGCAACACACATGAGCACCTAACCTTGTCCTGCACGAGGAAGGTGTTGTTTGGCCATGAATACCTTCTCTATCACCACCTCAGATGTGCAAGTGTGAACAAGAGGTAAGGTGCCATTCTGTAGTAGCAGCGACCTCCATAAGCCGACCTCAAGAAATCAGCATGCTGACCTCAGCAATGAGCAGTGCTGACCTCAGTGATGAGTATCCGGCGGAAGGCGTTGGCGAGAGCAGCGTCGATGCCAACGAGGTCAAAGACGAGATCGTGGCCGTCCGCTGACTGCGACACGATCTCCACCGTCAGTTCCCGTCTGAAGCGCTCCAGGGTCATGCTGTTGTCCACGCCCAGCGCGGCAAATGCCCCTGAATACTGCAGCGCGTGGGTCAGAACATTTTAGAGATGATCCTCTCCGTTCCGCCCCTGCATCCCTTCCTCCGTTCCCTTGCTTCCCCTCCTTTCCTCCCCTGCTTCCCCTCCTTTCCCCCCCTTTTTCCCCTCCTTTTCCCCATTGCTTCCCCATCCTTTCTCCTCCTGCATCCCCTCCTCCGTTCCCCCACTGCTTCCCCTCCTTTCCCCCCCTTTCATTCCCTCCTTTCCCCCCATGTTTCCCCTTCTTTCCGCCCCTGCATCCCCTACTTTCTCTCCCTGCTTCCCCTCCTTTCTCCCCTGCTTCCCCTCCTTTTGCCCCCTTGCTTCCCCTCCTTTTCCCCCCTGTATCCCTTCCTTTCCCCCTCTGCTTCCCTTCCTTTCCCCACCTGCATCCCCTACTTTTCCTCCCTGCTCTGTCACTGAATATCATGGTAAGTGCATCATATTCTGTAACTGTGCTAACTGGGGTGTAGAAGTAGTGTAGTAGTTGTTATTCAGTTTGAACACAGGGTAGGTGGGGCATTGGGAGGAACGCGAAGTTGGTACTATGGGGAATTGCAAGGCGCTGCGGGCACAATTCCAGGGCCCTCGGGAGACAGGAAATCTGGCACAAGGCCAATCCAAGGCCAAGGCGGCTCGAGCCCAACCCATCACGCTGAGCAACTCGCGACTGGGTGGCCTAGCATAAATTAGCCTACCCTAGCAAAGGACTCCTGTTCTCTCGTTTGTTTACCAGAGCATAGTGGACTTACGTTACCGTTCTAAGCTACTGCAGCAAGGTGACTAACGCCACTCTTGGTAGCCAGCAGTGGGAGCCTGAATCTCTCACAAACGAGAGAAATTGACCGGCGACATGGATCGCCATGATCTGCGCATGCAGCGTACGTACTCGCGGCGGGAGAGATCTCCGTCGCGAATGAGGCGCTCCAGGGAGCGTGGGAGGTCGCCGACGCGCTCGCCACGACGGGCAGCGTATCGCGCGGATCCGGTGACGCCAACGGGCGTGCGACAGGAAGGAAGCGGGGAGGATCTGCGCATCAGATCGGAGCCTTCGAGGCGGCCCGCGACCAGCAATCCGTGGAATCTGGCGGAAGGCCAGCGCGGGGTGGATCAAGAGCGCCACGATTGCGATATGGAGATGGATGTCGCCAGCGAGCAGGGCGACGAGTATGGAGGGGAAGAACCCCAGCCTGCTCAAGGCGGTGGAGGACGTGACATCAGCAACAACGAAGAATCCCCCACTGCGCGGGGCGGCGGAAGGCGCACATGGCGCGACTGACGAGGAAGAATTCCCCACTGCGCGGGGCGGCGGGAGGCGTGAGGCGGCTGGCAGTGAAGAATCCCCCACTGCGCGGGGCGGCGAAAAGCGCGGCGCGACTGACGTCGAAGGATCCCCCACGGCACGGGGCGGCGGAAGGCGCGCCGCAGCTGACAAGGAAGAGTATCCCATGACGCGGGGCGGCGGAGAGTGTGATATCGCTGATGTCGGAGAGTCCCCCACGCGGGGCGGCGGAAGGCGTGACATCACCAACGTCGGGCAGGATTTCCCTGTTGCACGGGAAGGAGGAGAACAAGGGTACAAGAGAAGGGATGAAAGGGAGCGAGTCCGACGCGGCAAGGAGCGAGAGGATGACGAAGAAGACAGAGATGGGAAGCACTCACCTGCGAGAAGGCATGAAGAAATGGAGCGAAGGAGCGTCAGGGAAATGGAGCGCCAAACGGGGGCGCGGCGAGAAGAGGAAGAAGAAAGGAGGGCGTCAGCAGGAGTCTTCTGCTCACCTGAGCCAAGGCCAGGGTATGATCGCGGGCGGCGCATGGCGATGGGCGGAGGTCGGCAAGCAGATCGGGAAAAGCGGGAAGACAGGATGGACTACGAGGTGCGACGCCATCAGAGCCCGCCTGGGAAGGAGCGGGTACGCCACCAAGAAGGACGAGAAAGAGGCGGGGAAAGGCGATCACCGTACGGCTCCAGAGCAGAAGGAGGAAGTCAGCAGCGAAGGGAACAAGAGCGACATCGCCAGGAGCGCTCACCTGTGCAGAAAGTGGGAAGATGGGAGGATCTGGAAAGGTACAGGAGCCACCGTGAAGACGACCAGAAGAGAGGTTCGAGTCCAATCGGCACAGGGAGGCTGCGGCAATATGGGGAGGGATCAAGTGGGGCCAGAGCGGCTCGTGAGGGACTGGAGCGAGCACTGTACGGGACAAGTGCAGGAAGCAGAGGAGAAAAGGGAAAGCTGCGAGGGGCTGCTCTGTCAGAGCGGGGAGGCTCGGGAAATTGGGATTTAGGGAGATGGAACGCAACGGCAGCACCACGGGTGGAGGTGCCGGTGCGCTTCACGGGGAACGAGAGCACGTGACCAAGCCTCAAGAATTACCTGATGCAGATAAGCAACGTCAAGTACCGGTGTGATCGAAGCGGCATGGATCCCATAGATTTCTTTCTCAGCCTGCCAAATACACTGGGGGGGGAAGCAGAAACCCTATATCGCATGAAGATGGGGGAGTGGCTGAGAAGGGCAGATGAGGATGAAGAGGACCCGACGGTGCTGTTTCTGGATAGGCTGAGGAGGCAGTTCCCAGGGCACACAGCAGCACGCATCAAAGAATTCCAAGAGTTCAGGAGGAGGGATGAAGAATCCTTGCTGACGTATTATGGGCGGTTGATGAATCTGGCGGAAGACGTGGTCTGCACGGACAGCAGCATGATCATCAGTAAATTCCTGAATGGACTGGACAAGGGGTTGGCAGGGGGACTGAGGATGAGGGTCTACGAACTAGGAGCGGATGCGACACCGGAGGAGGTGTTTGAGCTAGCAGAAAGAGTGGAGCTGGCACAGAGGAAGTATGAGGTGTACCTACCGAGGCCGACTGAGAAGAGGAATCCCGCTTGGGCAGCAGGAGCAGTACCAGAGACAGGGGGTAGGGAGGATAGCCGGGCAGAAAAGGGGGCTGAAACGCGCACCTGCCACCGATGCAAGCAGCCAGGACATCTGATGAGGAATTGCAGGAACTGCGACACCTGCGGGAAGCCGGGGCATCGACGCAGGGATTGCCCGGATGCACCAACATGTGAGGTTTGTGGGGACAAGGGGAGAGACTGTTATCAACGCACAGGGGGGCCGAGGAGGACTCCAGAGGACATAGAAGGGCAGATAGGGAGGTTACAGGCGCAGCTGCAGGCAATGAGTGGGAAAAAGGAGAAGGAGGTGGGGTTATATGCCATGGAGGAGGATGACGAGGCAGAAGTGATAGAGGAACCAGAGCCGGAGTATAATTTCATGGCGCTCCGCAGCAGAGAGGAGCTGGGCCTGCGCAGCGGGGGTAGGGATGGGAGGAAGGACCCCACAACCAAGGAAAGGGCCAGACCAAAACAGAGGCTAGAGGAGAAGGGTGAGGAAGGAGAGGAGCCAGCGAGGCATCCCAAAGATCGGCTAGCTAGTCAGGCAACGGTGCTGGTGGCAGAAGCAGGGGCAGTGGCAGTGGGCGGAGAGATAGCAAAAACAGCAATCTTGGACACATGAGCACAAAGTGTGATGTTGGGGAAGCAGCTGGCACGGAAGCTGGGGCTGACGGAAACAGGGCAATACATAAAGCGAGGAATGCAGGTAATGATCGCGGAGGGAGGCGAGCCTAAGTGGCTGCCGTGTACTAGGGACCTGGTGGAGATAGTCCTGATGCCGGGAAAAGAGGAGCAGACTAGCATTCGGCTGCAATGTGGGATATCCGATTCAGAAGATTTCGATGTGCTGCTGGGGACAGACCTGATATGGGGCGTGGGGATGACAATCTGTACATGGAAGGAGAAAGTAAAGTTTCGGAAGCAGTACTGGGTGCGGGGGAGCAAAACGGGGGAGCTGCCGGTGCAATTCACTAAGCAGGAGCCAAAACGAGCGTACACGGCCGAGCAAGCAGATAGCGAAGGGAGAGGGAAGGCGGGCCTAGTGGGCGAAGCAGCGGTAGCGAATGCGTGGCAGGAACCAATCAGGCTGGTGGAGCTGTTCGGGGGAATAGGCGCAGGGTTGGCAGCGGTGCTCAGAGCGGGAGTAGCGGTGAAGGAGTGGATATACGTGGAGAAGGACGGACAGGTGAGGAAGATGGCTGAACAACATGCAAGGAGGCTGCAGAAAGAGCATCCTACTAGAGGAGGCCGTGATAAGCAAAGCAATGTCAGGGACGCTGACCGACGTGAGGAACGTGACACGAGAAGTGGTGAGGGGCTGGGGGCAGGTGGACCTGCTGGTAGCAGGGTGGGAGTGCCAGGCCGTCTCGAGAGCAGGGAAAAGAAAGGGGTTAGAGGATCCAAGGGGAGCACTGCTCATCAATTTGCTGAGCATCATAGACTGGATCAAGGAAAGACAGGAGAAGGTGGTGTACCTGCTGGAGCACATAGATCTAGAGGGAGACTGCCGGGAACCAGTCAGAAAAATCCAAGAGTTAGTGACAAGGAAGCTGGGAAAGGGCGTGAGGTGTGATGCGGCCAGGCTGGGGGCACGGGCTCACCGTGTCAGAAGGTATTGGCAAAATGTCGTGACGGACGAACAACTGCAGAGGGAGCTGGATGGGATACGAAGGGACTGGAGCAGGACGGTGCAAGAGATATTAGAGCCAGGCAGGACAGCGGCGCCGGTAAGGAAAGGCAGGCACGAGACACAGTGCCCATGCAACAAGGTGGGGGCAGTACGCAGGGCTTGGCCGACACTGGTGGGGTACAAGGGGGCAGCCGGGTTCAGGGAGGAAGGAGGAGTGCCAGGAGAAGGCATGGTGTACGATCATAAGACAAAGCAGTGGGAGGAACCAACGGCACTGGAGCGGGAGCTGGCAATGGGGTATGGGGAAGACATAACGAAGGCAGCAGGGGTGACAGAACAGGAAAGGAGGAAGGCATTAGGACAGGCAATGGACGGACAGGTGATGCAGTGGCTGATGCGCCGAATGTGGAGAGGGCTGGTGCTGGAAGGGGAGCAGGAGCTGCGGAGCAAGAAGGAGGGAGTAAAAAGGGTGGGGGCATGGGCGTGTGTGGCAGCACAGGAAGAGCCAACGTGGGTAGTGGGGAATGCAATGAGCGAACAGGGGAAGAAGGCAATGCAGGAGGTGCTGGCCAGGTACAGGCATGCCTTTGCATTCAACCTACAGGAGCTGGGAAAATGCACAGTGAGGGAGATGGAGCTGAAGCTGGTCACGGAGGAGCCAGTGTTTCAAAGGAAGCGGAGAATGACACCCGGGGATGAAGACATCTGCAAGGAAAAATGCAAAGAGTTGCTAGAAGCAGGGTTGATACAGAGATCAGAATCAGAGTACGCGACGCCGACAGTGGTAGCTGCACGAAAGGACCTGCTGGGGGAGGTGCTGAGTCGACGGATGTGTGGGGACTACCGAGCACTGAACAAAGTGACAGTGCCCGATAGGTACCCAATGCCGACAGCGGAGGATATTTTTGACCGACTGGGGGCAGGGGAGATCTTCAGCACGCTAGATTTGAGACAGGGCTTCAACCAGATCAAGATCAGAAAGGAGGACGTGCGGAAAACGGCATTCCATGGAGCAGACGGGCTGTACGAATGGCTGTTTATGCCATTCGGGCTGAGGAACGCGTCGGCCATCTTTCAGAGAGTAATGGACAGCGTGTTGCGGGGGCTGGAGTGTGCAGCATGTTACATAGATGACGTAGTGATATTCAGCAGGAGTGAGGAGGAGCATGTGCGAGACGTGGAGCGGACGCTGAAGGCGTTGGCGGCGGCAGGGCTGACCTGTCACCCAAAGAAGTGCAGGTGGGGGGAAGCAACGGTGCAGTACCTGGGGTATGAGGTGAGGGGCGGACAGATAGGGATTCAGCGGGCAAAGGTGGAGGTGCTGAACAGGCTGCAGCAGCCGAAGGACAGAAGCGGGCTGCGAGCGGTGCTCGGTTTTCTGAGTTACTACCGAAGGTTTGTCCCCAATTTCAGCAAGCGCGCGGCACCGCTGAACGGGCTACTGAGGGAGGACAAAAGGTGGGAGTGGGGGACAGAGCAAGAAGCGGCATTGCGAGACTTGATGGAGGCGGTACAGACAGCAACGATTCTGCAGCTGCCCAAGGCCGACAAGCCATTCTGCCTATACACTGACTGGAGCAGCCAAGGCATGGGGGCAATCCTGTGCCAAGAGCTGGATGGAGAGGAAAGGGTGGTGGCTTACGCGAGTAGGAGCTGTAACCCAGCAGAGGCCAAGTACAGCTCTTATCATGGGGAAGGGCTGGCTGCTGTGTGGGCCGTGAAGCACTTCAGAGTGTACCTGCAAGGGAGGGAATTCACATTGATCACAGATCATCAGCCGTTGCAGTGGCTGATGACCCACCAAGGGCTGACAGGGAGAAACGCGCGGTGGGCCGTGACCCTGCAGGAATATGACTTCAAAATACGCCACAGACCAGGAAAGACATTGCAGCACGTGGACGGGCTCTCAAGGAACCCGCCCGCAGCCGAGCCCGTGCACGCGCTGATGCTGCTCGCTAGGCAAGGGGAGGAGGCAGCAGCAGAAAAGCAAGGAAAGAGGGGGCCACAGGACATATGGGAGGATCCCACGACCCTGCGGTGGATTAAAGGGGAGACAGAGGAGAACGAGCAGGTGACAGATAGGGTGAGGGCACGAGGGCATCACTACCGATGGTACCAAGGACAGCTGCAGCTGCAGTCCGTGGATGGGTGGAAGTTGGTGCCTGCGCCGCAGGAGAGGGAAGGGGTGATCGAGGAGGTACATAGGAAGCTGGGACACTTTGGGCATGAACGCACAACGCAGCTGCTCAAGACCGGCTGGTGGTGGGAAGGGATGAGGAAGCAAGTCCGAGAGTGGGTCAGTGGCTGTGAAGGCTGCCAGAGAAGCAAGGCCAGCTTGACACAGGCAAAGCAGGAGCTGCAGTCACTGCCAATAAGGGGGTTGGGGTTTCGGTGGTCTCTGGACATAGCCGGCGAGCTGTCACTGAGCAGGGGCGGAAAGCGATACATCCTACTCATGGTTGAGCATGCAAGCAAGTGGTTAGAAGTGTGTGCATTGCCGAGCAAGGACTCTAGACTGGTGGCGAGGGCATTCAAGGGACAGGTGCTGTGCAGATTTGGGGCACCAGGGGAAGTCCTCACAGATCAGGGCACGGAGTTCAAGGGGGAGTTTCAGGCGCTGCTGGATGAGGCAAAGGTGACACACAGGCAGACATCAAGGTACCATCCTCAGAGCGACGGGCTGACTGAACGGCTAGTGCAGACCCTGAAGCGGAACCTGAGGGCGTACGGAGAGAAGCGGAAGAGAGACTGGGATGAAGAGCTAGACTGGGTGGCGGCGGGGTACAGATTCGGGAAGCAGGCGTCACTGAAGGACTACTCCCCGTATAGCCTGCTGTACGGAAAGGAACCAATACTGCCTGTGGGAGCGCCAAGGGTACTGACGGGGGTGGTGAGCGTGAAGGGAGCAGACCAGTGGGTGGCGCTGGCAGAAGCACGAGCACGATACATGCGGGAAATGCTCCCGGCAGCCCTAGAGAACTTGCACACGGCACAGCTGAGAGATGCCCACAGGTATGAGCAACGACAACAGCAAGGGGGCAGGAAGGCGAAGCCAGCAGTGACGGAGGGGCAGGAAGTGTACCTGCGCAGGGCAAAGAAAGACACCTTGGATGTAGGGTTGGGGACAGAGAGGTGGAAGGTTAAAGAGGTGAGGGGGTCAGGGGTGCTGGTGCCGGAGAATGAGAAGGGTGAGCGGACAGTGGATCACCAGACGAACGCAGCGGCAGTGAGGGAGAGACGGCCTCAGCAAGAGGGTCCTGTGACACGTACACGGGCAGCCCGAGCACGAGTACAGGAGGGGGCAGGGAATGGCTGAGGAAGGAAGTACTATGCAGGGCGGAAAGGGGGAGAAAGGGACTGAGAACAGTAAGGCAGGAATAAGGGGAGCAGGCAATACAGGGGCAAGTAGCAGGTGAAAGGCAGGAAGGGAAGGGACGCCGACAGCTGTCACTGAATATCATGGTAAGTGCATCATATTCTGTAACTGTGCTAACTGGGGTGTAGAAGTAGTGTAGTAGTTGTTATTCAGTTTGAACACAGGGTAGGTGGGGCATTGGGAGGAACGCGAAGTTGGTACTATGGGGAATTGCAAGGCGCTGCGGGCACAATTCCAGGGCCCTCGGGAGACAGGAAATCTGGCACAAGGCCAATCCAAGGCCAAGGCGGCTCGAGCCCAACCCATCACGCTGAGCAACTCGCGACTGGGTGGCCTAGCATAAATTAGCCTACCCTAGCAAAGGACTCCTGTTCTCTCGTTTGTTTACCAGAGCATAGTGGACTTACGTTACCGTTCTAAGCTACTGCAGCAAGGTGACTAACGCCACTCTTGGTAGCCAGCAGTGGGAGCCTGAATCTCTCATTGGGAATGGCTGAGGAAGGAAGTACTATGCAGGGCGGAAAGGGGGAGAAAGGGACTGAGAACAGTAAGGCAGGAATAAGGGGAGCAGGCAATACAGGGGCAAGTAGCAGGTGAAAGGCAGGAAGGGAAGGGACGCCGACAGCTCCCCCTCCTTTTCTCCCGTGCTTCACCTCCTTTCCCCTCCTTGCTTCCCCTCCTTTCCCCCCCTGCATCCCCTCCCTATGCTCCCTTCCCTTGCTTACCCTCCCTCCCCCTACCCACAGTTTCCACTTTCCACCTCCAGTACCGTACTACCAACGCGCTGCTCGCCCCATCTCCACCTCATCCCATCTCTGCCTCATCCCATCTCTGCCTCATCCCATCTCTGCCTCATCCCATCTCTGCCTCATCCCATCTCCACCTCATCCCATCTCCACCTCATCCCATCTCCACCTCATCCCATCTCCACCTCATCCCATCTCCACCTCATCCCATCTCCACCTCATCCCATCTCTGCCCCATCCCATCTCCACCTCGTCCCATCTCTGCCCCAACCCATCTCTGTAGCCCGCACAGTCTTACTCACTTTCGATTGTCACTCCCTCTTTTCCCTCCCTCCCCTTCCCTTCCAGGGCAGGGTGGTCACTGTATCGCTGCTCACAGCAGCATGTGAAGTGCTCACCAGCAAGGGATGGAAGGGAGGGAATGAGGGAAGGCAGGGACGGGAGAGAAGGGAGGGAAGGGAGGGACGGGAAATTGCAAGGAGGGATGAGAGGGAAGCGGAAAGGGAGATATGCTCCATTGCTCCCTCCTCCCCTTGCTTACCCTCCCTCCCCCGCCTTCCTACCCGTTGTTTCCATTTTCCACCCCCAGTTATCACCACCCTCCCTTTCAGGGCTCTCGCATGCTGCATGGAACAAGAGGAACCATTTTTGTTCAGCTTAGGCTTGCCTTCAGTGTACCTTACTATCAATAGCATGTTACAACACCTTTGTATTGCAAGTAATGGTTACATCCATCCAAACCCAGGAAACCTATGTCTTTCAATCGCCTTTCGTCTTTCTATAACCATCTTTAGGTTTGCAAATGATGTCGGGATGAAAGGAGCTTTCAAAGCTGTATGTACACATGCTAGAATCATCGCCATGTATACACAACAGGACCATCCTCTACTCTTGGTGTCATCTTCACTCCTGGGACCTGATGCACCTCCCTTCACGCCGCCAAGCTTGCATGGGCCAGGCTTTGTTGTCCTGCTTGTAGCTGGGGCAAAGCGTGCAGGCACATTTGTACGGAGCAGCATGTGAATGCAAAACTGGCTGCTTTTCCCAAGCATACAGGTACCCTGACACCTGGTGTCGCAGCTGTAAATAATGGGTCCCCAAACCCATGGAGGGAAGACAGGGAGGTGTGTCGGGAAGGCAGGGAGGGGAGAAAGGAAATACATGTAGTTAGAGGCATTTATGGGGCAAAAGTGATGGCAGCACATGCACGGGAACAAGAGGGCATGAGGGGAGGGAAGGAAGCGAAGGGAAGGAAGGGGAGGGAAGGAAGGTAAGGGGCAGGCCAAAGAAAGGGAAAGGAATTTGAGGGATGGAGGAAGGGGAGGGCGGGAGGAGGGGGTTGGTTATAGGAAGCATGAAGGGAGGGATGGTGGTGAGGACTGGGTGAGAATGGCAGGAAGAGTGTGTGGGCGGACGTAGTGAGTGTGACGATGGGAGAAGATTTGAAAAGGGGACGGAGGGGCGGCAACGATGGGAGAAGATTTGAAAAGGGGACGGAGGGGCGGCAACGATGGGAGAAGATTTGAAAAGGGGACGGAGGGGCGGCAACGATGGGAGAAGATTTGAAAAGGGGACGGAGGGGCGGCAACGATGGGAGAAGATTTGAAAAGGGGACGGAGGGGCGGCAACGATGGGAGAAGATTTGAAAAGGGGACGGAGGGGCGGCAACGATGGGAGAAGATTTGAAAAGGGGACGGAGGGGCGGCAACGATGGGAGAAGATTTGAAAAGGGGACGGAGGGGCGGCAACGATGGGAGAAGATTTGAAAAGGGGACGGAGGGGCGGCAACGATGGGAGAAGATTTGAAAAGGGGACGGAGGGGCGGCAACGATGGGAGAAGATTTGAAAAGGGGACGGAGGGGCGGCAACGATGGGAGAAGATTTGAAAAGGGGACGGAGGGGCGGCAACGATGGGAGAAGATTTGAAAAGGGGACGGAGGGGCGGCAACGATGGGAGAAGATTTGAAAAAGGGACGTGTCAAACATTGCATGTTTATATTGTCTAGGCTGTAGTGGGTTACACCTTAGGGGGTACACAAAGTTAGGGTTTCCTACTTGTACCAAACTCTGTTCTAGTTCATTCATTCCTGCTCAGTTATTTCTGACATGGTATCAGAGCAGGAAGGGTGTTGATATTTGGGCACTTGACTTTGATGCTATTCTCACTGCCATGTATGCGATGTCTATTAGTGGAGAGGGTGCTCAGTACTTGCGTGTTCCGCCCGACCCGGGCATTCAGGCCAGCCCCGCTGCTGCTCTAGGTGCTAGTGTGTCTGCTTCCACAGGTACTTCTGCAGCTGCTGCTCTAGGTGCTTGTGCGTCTGTGCCCCCTGGTACTGAGTCGACTGCAGCACTGCACACCTTCACACTGGACTCAGGTGCTTCTCGCTCTTTCTTTCGTGACCGCACTGTCCTTGAGCCTCTAGCTCGGCCGGTTGCTGTCTCTCTTGCTGACCCCTCTGGGGGTCCGGTCCTTGCGACCTCCTCCACCACCCTTCCGTGTCCAGCGGTTCCGTCCGGCACGCTCTCAGGTCTCTACCTCCCCTCGTTCTCCACGAACTTGGTGGCAGGTAGTGCGCTCCAGGACTCGGGTGTTCACCAGTTCACCCCTGCCTACGAGCGTGTGACTCACTGCACGTGTGCTCGGACGGGCCGCCACCTAGCTACTTTCACTCGAGAGCCGGGGTCTGACCTGTACACACTGACCACTGAGTCCCCTCAGGTAGCTGCGTCTGCGTCAGCGTCAGGTCAGCTGTCCGCCCCCTGCTCGTGTCGCTCTCTGGCGAACGACACCGTCCTCTGGCACCACCGCCTTGGTCACCCGTCTGTGCAGCGCCTGCGGGCCATGCACAAACGAGACCTTGTTGCTGGTCTTCCCAGGGTGCTCCCTCCCCTTCCTGACTCCCCTGCTCCTGACTGCATTCCCTGTGTCGAGGGGCGGCAGCGCGCCGCTCCTCACTCCTCCTCCTTTCCCCCGACGACCGCTCCCCTGCAGACGCTCCACATGGACGTGTGGGGCCCGGCCCGCGTCCGTGGTCAGGGTCAGGAGAGGTACTTCCTGATAGTTGTTGACGACTACTCGCGCTACACCACGGTCTTCCCCTTGCGCGCCAAGGGTGACGTCCCTGGTGTTTTGATCCCCTGGATCAGCCGAGCCCGTCTCCAGCTAGGCGAGCGCTTTCACTCGGACTTTCCTGTCCTGCGCTTGCACTCTGACAGGGGTGGTGAGTTCGCCTCCGACCTCTTGGCAGCCTACTGTGCTGAGCACGGCATTGAGCAGTCGTACACGCTTCCGGCCTCTCCACAGCAGAATGGGGTTGCTGAGCGCCGCATTGGCTTAGTCATGGAGGTCGCTCGTACCTCCCTGACCCATGCGGCTGCTCCCCACTTTCTGTGGCCGTTTGCGGTCCGGTACGCAGCGCATCAGCTCAACCTCTGGCCCCGTGTCTCCTTGCCGGAGACTTCCCCGACTCTACGGTGGACGGGAGAGGTTGGCGATGCGTCGCGTTTCCGGGTCTGGGGATCTCGAGCTTTTGTCCGCGACACGTCCGCGGACAAGCTCTCGCGTCGCACTGTTCCCTGTGTCTTTCTTGGCTTTGTTCCCGACGCGCCTGGATGGCAGTTTTACCACGTCACCTCGCGCCGGGTTCTGGCCTCTCAGGACGTCACTTTTGACGAGTCCGTCCCCTTCTACCGCCTCTTCCCCTACCGCACTGCCCCGCTCCCCCCCCCGCCTCTCTTCCTCGCTCCAGGTGCTGAGGTACCAGACCCCCTCCCCCCTCAGGGTGCCGCTCCCTCAGGTGTGTCCCAGGTAGACCCGGGTGAGCCTGTCGAGGTAGCTGTTGACTCGCGTCCTGCGTCTGGGGGTGCTGAGCCTGGGAGTGCTGCGTTTGAGGGTGCGGAGCCTGGGGGTGCTGAGCCTGGAGGTGCGGAGCCTGGGGGTGCTGAGCCTGGAGGTGCGGAGCCTGGAGGTGCGGAGCCTGGAGGTACTGAGCCTGGAGGTGTGGAGCCTGGGGGTGCTGAGCCTGGAGGTGCGGAGCCTGGAGGTGCTGAGTCTGGACGTGCTGAGTCTGGGGGTGCTGAGTCTGGGGGTGCTGAGCCTGAGCGTGCTCCACCTGGAGGAGCCCCCTCCTCCCAGCAGCTGCAGGAGAGGTACCTCGAGTACTGCCGCCTCCGGAGAGGTGCTTCTGGAGCTCGTCCCGGTACTTCCCCTCCTACCCAGGAGCTCCCCCCCATTCAGGTGATCCGCGAGTGGTACACGCGGCGCTGCAGTCTTCGTAGTGGTGCTCCTGGTACTGCGGACCCGAGCGGTGGTGCTGTTGCTGGTGCTGAGGACCCGGACGCTGGAGCTGCTGCTGGTGCTGAGGACCCGGGGGCTGGAGCTGCTGCTGGTGCTGAGGACCCGGGCGTTGGAGCTGCTGCTGGTGCTGAGGACCCGACCGGTGGCGCTGCTGCTGGTGCTGAGGACCTGACCAGTGGCCCTGCTGCTGGTGCTGAGGACTCGGGCGTTGGAGCTGCTGCTGGTGCTGAGGACTCGGGCGTTGGGGCTGCCACTGGTGTCCCTGCTGCTTCTGGAGACGCTGCGCGGCCGCGGCCGTACTTCGTACCGCTCCTTCAGCAGGTTCTTGGTCAGGCTCCTCCTCCTAGTCCTCCTCCCTCCGTCGAGTGTCCTCTGCCTGTCCAGCCGCAGTCACAGTTACCGCCTGTCTCGCCTCTCCCTGCTCCCTCCCCTTACGCTGGTCCCACAGGAGGTCTTACAGAGCGTCGTGAGCCTGAGTCTCGTCCTGCGTCGCCTGTTCGTACTGCTCGCACTGGTCGTCGTGTCCCACGTGAGCGTCCTCCTCCTGTCCCTGGCACTCACTACATGACTCTGCGTCCCTCCACTGCTCCGCAGCGTGTCCCGCTGCCGTCTCCTCCTGCGTCCTCTCTTCCTACTCTTCCTGACCCGGAGTCTGACTCCCGTCGTGCTGCCAGTCCCACTGTTACGCGTCTCCTCGCTACAGTTGTCACTGACCCGACCTTTGAGTCCTCTGCTGCGTCTGCTCTGGTCACTGAGTTGGTTGACTTTGCTGCTCGCTGTCGCCTAGACTACGCTGCCAGCCTTGTCGCTAGGTCTGAGTCTGCGTCTGCCTGTCCTCCGTCCGTCGGGGGTGAGTGTGCCCTCGGCACGGACGTCCTTGAGGACAGACAGGAGGAGTTCCACTGCCTTGCTGCTGCTTTGCCCCGTCTCGTGTCCTTGCTAGTTGCCCCTGAGGGAGACCCGGATGCACCAGACATCCCGACCCCACGCTCTTACGCTGAGGCGATGGCGGGTCCCTACTCCTCTCAGTGGCAGACAGCCATGGACGCAGAGATGGCCTCCTGGAAGTCCACAGGCACCTACGTAGACGAGGTTCCCCCTCCTGGGGCGAACATCGTCAGTGGCATGTGGATTTTCAGGGTGAAGCGGCCGCCGGGTTCTCCACCTGTCTTCAAGGCGCGCTACGTGGCTCGAGGCTTCAGTCAGCGAGAGGGAGTTGATTTCTTCCAGACCTTCTCCCCCACCCCGAAGATGACTACTCTTCGGGTGCTGCTGCACATAGCCGCTCACCGCGACTACGAGCTTCACTCTCTTGACTTCAGCACTGCTTTTTTGCAGGGCAGCCTGCACGAGGAGATCTGGCTGCGCCGCCCCCCTGGCTTCACTGGGTCAGTTCCTCCTGGCACCCAGTGGAGGCTTCAGCGGCCGGTCTACGGTCTCCGCCAGGCGCCACGTGAGTGGCACGACACACTGAGGACGACACTTGCGGCTCTTGGGTTCGCTCCCTCTACTGCTGACCCGTCGCTGTTTCTACGCACCGACACCTCGCTGCCGCCGTTCTACATCCTCGTGTACGTCGACGACTTGGTCTTTGCCACTGCTGACACCGCGGCACTCGCTCACGTGAAGTCGGAGCTGCAGAGGAGACACACGTGCACAGACCTGGGTGAGCTGACGAGCTATCTTGGCTTGCGGATCACCCGGGACAGAGCACGGCGCACCATCACCCTGACTCAGTCACACATGGTGCAGCAGGTTCTCCAGCGCTTCCGCTTCACGTACTCCTCGCCTCAGTCCACTCCTCTGCCTACCGGTCACTCGCTCTCAGCTCTGCCTTCGGATGAGTCCGTAGAGCCGAGTGGCCCGTATCCAGAGCTTGTGGGCTGCCTCATGTACCTGATGACCTGCACTCGACCTGACCTTGCATAC
Organism: Closterium sp. Yama58-4; assembly: GCA_947470075.1. Lineage (NCBI taxonomy): Eukaryota > Viridiplantae > Streptophyta > Zygnematophyceae > Desmidiales > Closteriaceae > Closterium > Closterium sp. Yama58-4. The sequence goes on from CANIUD010000460.1 coordinate 107,769, forward strand.
CCTCTTAGCATCCTAGCACGCTATGTCGCTCCTGGCCGTCACCGGAAGGAGCACATGGATGCTGCTAAGAGGGTGTTGCGCTACTTGTGCAGTACGTCGGGCATGGGGCTTGTGCTTGGAGGGCGAGACCGGGTTGTTCTCACAGGGCACTCAGACGCTTCTTGGGCGGACGACCAGGCTACTCAGCGGTCGTCCCAGGGTTACACCTTCAGCCTTGGCTCTGGCTCAGTTTCTTGGCGTTCTACTCGCTCTTCTTCTGTTCTCAGCTCCAGTTGTGAGGCTGAGATCTACGCCACAGCCATGGCTGCTCAGGAGCTACGCTGGCTGACCTACCTGCTGACCGACCTCGGAGAGCGGCCTCGTTCTCCTCCAGTGCTGTACGTCGACAACAAGGCTGCCATTGCCTTGTGTGAGGAGCACAGACTGGAGCACAGAACGAAGCACATCGCTTTGCGTTACTTCCTTGCTCGAGAGCTGCAGCAGCGTGGTCAGCTTTGTCTGCGTTACGTGGCCACGGAGGCCAACACTGCTGATGTGTTCACCAAGGCGCTTCCGCCTTGTGACCATCAGCGCTTTTGCACTCTACTAGGCCTTGTACCTACTGGGCCTCACTTGCTTACCTCTTGACCTTGCTTGTACTGTGATCACTATATATATATGCCTACTTGTTTACTTTTGCTAGGTTGTGATCACTGTATCTCTTGCTTTGTTATAAACCTGCATGTGAACTGGTCTTGTGACCGCTTGCTTGTGCTCGGAATTTGTGTGGAATCCTTGAGATCCACCCTGAGCTTGCTTTACTTTGCTTTGACTGGTCTTGTGACCCTGTGGTTGTCTCCCACTGCGCCTATGGGGGTGTGTCAAACATTTCATGTTTATATTGTCTAGGCTGTAGTGGGTTACACCTTAGGGGGTACACAAAGTTAGGGTTTCCTACTTGTACCAAACTCTGTTCTAGTTCATTCATTCCTGCTCAGTTATTTCTGACAGGCTAGACGGAGGGGCGGCAACGATGGGAGAAGATTTGAAAAGGGGACGGAGGGGCGGCAACGATGGGAGAAGATTTGAAAAGGGGACGGAGGGGCGGCAACGATGGGAGAAGATTTGAAAAGGGGACGGAGGGGCGGCAACGATGGGAGAAGATTTGAAAAGGGGACGGAGGGGCGGCAACGATGGGAGAAGATTTGAAAAGGGGACGGAGGGGCGGCAACGATGGGAGAAGATTTGAAAAGGGGACGGAGGGGCGGCAACGATGGGAGAAGATTTGAAAAGGGGACGGAGGGGCGGCAACGATGGGAGAAGATTTGAAAAGGGGACGGAGGGGCGGCAACGATGGGAGAAGATTTGAAAAGGGGACGGAGGGGCGGCAACGATGGGAGAAGATTTGAAAAGGGGACGGAGGGGCGGCAACGATGGGAGAAGATTTGAAAAGGGGACGGAGGGGCGGCAACGATGGGAGAAGATTTGAAAAGGGGACGGAGGGGCGGCAACGATGGGAGAAGATTTGAAAAGGGGACGGAGGGGGCGGCAACGATGGGAGAAGATTTGAAAAGGGGACGGAGGGGCGGCAACGATGGGAGAAGATTTGAAAAGGGGACGGAGGGGCGGCAACGATGGGAGAAGATTTGAAAAGGGGACGGAGGGGCGGCAACGATGGGAGAAGATTTGAAAAGGGGACGGAGGGGCGGCAACGATGGGAGAAGATTTGAAAAGGGGACGGAGGGGCGGCAACGATGGGAGAAGATTTGAAAAGGGGACGGAGGGGCGGCAACGATGGGAGAAGATTTGAAAAGGGGACGGAGGGGCGGCAACGATGGGAGAAGATTTGAAAAGGGGACGGAGGGGCGGCAACGATGGGAGAAGATTTGAAAAGGGGACGGAGGGGCGGCAACGATGGGAGAAGATTTGAAAAGGGGACGGAGGGGCGGCAACGATGGGAGAAGATTTGAAAAGGGGACGGAGGGGCGGCAACGATGGGAGAAGATTTGAAAAGGGGACGGAGGGGCGGCAACGATGGGAGAAGATTTGAAAAGGGGACGGAGGGGCGGCAACGATGGGAGAAGATTTGAAAAGGGGACGGAGGGGCGGCAACGATGGGAGAAGATTTGAAAAGGGGACGGAGGGGCGGCAACGATGGGAGAAGATTGGAAAGATGGGGACGAGATGGGATGGTGGTGAGGCATGACGGGGAGATGGGACGGCAGGGAGAGGTGATGGGAGGCATGAAAGGGAAGGTATGGAAGAAAGTGGAAGGTATAGAGGGAGGGATGGTAGGGAAGAGAGATAAGGGAGGGAAGGGAGGGAAGGGTGGGAAGGGAGGGAAGGGAGGGAAGGCAGGGAACAGAGATAAGGGAGGGATGGGAGGGATGGAAGGTAAGGGAAGGATGAAAGGAGGGAAGGGAGAGAAGGCAGGGAAGGGAGGGAAGGGAGAGAAGGCAGGGAAGGGAGGGAAGGGAGGTAAGGAGGGATGTCGAGGCGAAAGAAGGGGGCAGGAAGGGAATGGGAGGAATGGGGGGGAAAGTGGGTGATTGGGGAATGGTTGGAGTGTCATGTGACGACTCTCCTGGTGTGAAATCACGATGCATGATGCCAGCGGCCCCAAGCGCCTAACTCTTCCACACTCGGAGCAGCGGAGTGGCGGTGGCCAAAGGGACACGACATGAATCAGGAACACTGAAAACGGGGCGGGGAAGGGGTGGAAGGGGGAAGCATGGGAGGGAAGGGGAAAAGGGGAGATGCGGGTAGAAGGTAGGTGGAAGGAGAAGGTGTTAGACGGAGGGAGGGTGGAAGGGGAAGGATGGGGAGGGAAGGAGGGAATAGACGACCAAACAAAGAGAAAGTGAGGTAGGAGAGTTGAAGAGGGAGGTAGCTTCCATGGTGAAGACGGAAGTGGAGTTTGAAAGGCGGGAAGGGGAGATTGGGAGGCAAAAAGGAGAGATTGGGAGGCAAAAAGGGGAGATTGGGAGGCAAAACGGGGAGATTGGGAGGCAAAAAGAGGAGATTGGGAGGCAATAAGGGGAGACTGGAGGCAAAAAGGGAGATTGGGAGGCAAAAAGGGGAGATTGGGAGGCAATAAGGGGAGAATGGGAGGCAATAAGGGGAGATTGGGAGGCAATAAGGGGAGATTGGGAGGCAATAAGGGGAGATTGGGAGGCGGCAGCTGTCATGGGGACCCGGGACCTCGAGAAGGGATGGGGAGATATTGGAGATGGGGAGGCGGGGAAGGGAGATGGGCAAGGCGGGGTGTTATGAATGAACAAAAGGGAGGGGACCGGACAAGGGGCGGCCCAAAATGTTTGGCGCCAATGGGGGCGGTGGGGGAAGGGGGGGGGGGAAGAAGGGAGGAAAGAAATCGCAGGGAGGGAAGAGAGGGAAGGGAGGGAAGGGAGGGAAGGAGCGAAGGGAGGGAAGGGAGGGAAGGAGGGAAGCGAGGGAAGGAGGGAAGGAGGGAAGGAGGGAAGGAGGGAAGGAGGGAGGAAGGGAGGAAAGAGAGAAAAGGCTGGGAAGGTTGATAAGGGAGGGAAGGGAGAGACGGGAGGGAAGGGAGAGAAGGGGGAGGGAAGGGAGGAGATGGGAGGGAAGGGAGAGAAGGAGAGAAGGGTGGGAAGGGAGAGAACGGCGGGACGGGAGGAGAAGGGAAATCGCGGGGAGGTAAGAGAGGGAAGGGAGGGAAGGCTGCAAGGGTAGGGAAGAGAGCGAAGAGAGGAAGGGAGAGAAGGGAGGGAAGGGAGAGAAGGGAGGGAAGGGAGAGAAGGGAGGGAAGGGAGGGAAGGGAGGGAAGCGAGGGAAGGGAGAGAAGGGAGGGAGGGGACGGAAGGGACTGAAGGGCGGGAAGGGAGACAAGGGCGGGAAGGGAGAGAAGGGAGGGAAAGGAGAGAAGGGAGGGAAGGGAAAGAAGGGAGGGAAGGAAGGGAAGGGAGGGCAGGGAGCGCAGGGAGAGAAGGGAGGGATACGTGAGAAGGGAGAGAAGGGTGGGACGGGAGGGACGGGAGGGAAGGGTGGGACGGGAGGGACGGGAGGGAAGGGTGGGACGGGAGGGACGGGAGGGAAGGGTGGGACGGGAGGGACGGGACGGAAGGGAAGGATGGGAGGGAAGAGATGAAAGGGAGGGAAGGCAGGGAAGGCAGGGAAGGCAGGGAAGCGGAGAAGAAGAAGCGGGTAGGTAAGTGGCGGAATGGGGTTGGATGGGGAGATAATGGGGACATGGGGATGCAGGGAGGGGGGATGGGGATGCAGTGAGAGGAGGTGTGGATGCAGGGAGGCGGTAAGGGGAGAAGGGGAGGTTTGAAGGGGAGAATGGGAGGCGGTAATGGGAGATCGGGGAGGCCGTAAAGTGGGAGAGGGCAGTGGACTGAAGATATTGGGAGGCGCACGAGGGCCCGCAGTGTGTTGCGCGGCCTGCGTGATCGCGATGGCGTGAGGAGGCAGCGTGGGGCGGCGAGGCGCCGGTGCGAGAGGATTTGCGGCGCGACGCCGCGTGCGGATTTGCGGAGAGGTGACGCCGCGAGCGGATTTGCGTCGATGCGACTCCGCGTGCGGATTTGGTGGTATGAGACGATGCGCGGGGATTTGCGGCGAGGCGACACCGCGTGCGGATTTGCGGCGATGCGACGCCGCGCGTGGATTTGCGGCGATGCGACGCTGCGCGCGGATTTGCGGCAATGCGACGTCGCAAGCGGATTTGCGGCGATGCGACGCCGCAAGCGGATTTGTGGCGAGGCGACGCCGCGATGGGCTTTGAGGCGAGCCAACGAGGCAGCAAGTTGCAGTGGGGCGAGGACGCTACTAGGGGCTCGATGCAAAGGCGATATGCGGCGGCTGGATTACGCAACAAAGGTCGACTCTAGGCTGGGGAGGCAACGGGATTTCTACGTGCAGTGCGGTGAAACTACACGGCGACGCAGTGGCGACCGACGAATGAATGCGTATTCGGCTAACGCTGGCGCCGACGCAACCTTCGGTGTATGACGTAACCCTAAGCTCCGAATTTCAACGGTGTGGGTAGGACTATTCTAGTAGCGCACGCTAAGGGCGTGTTAAAGCCGGGATCTCAAGTACTTTTTCTGTTTTGCAGTTGGTGAATAGTGCTAGGCTGGGATTGGATGGCGAGGTACAGAAGTTGACGAGGAGTGAAGCGAGGGGTGCGAGAAAAAAACAAGTCGCAGGTTGTTTCCAAGCCTTCTAGGCATGGAAACTGGTTCGGTGCCGAAGCTGAAGTACCAGAGAATGTTTCAGATTCCCGAAAGTCTCAAGTCCCCAGCAATTTGTTTTGCAATTGAATCAGGGGCAAAATGGGGAATGTGTCGCACAGTCAACCCCAAACCCGTCACTCCACTTCGCCCACTCAAACAGGGTGACCCTAGCGTCAACTGTTTTGCAGTTGATGCGCACTTCTTTTACTTGAGATCCTGGCTTTAAATCGCCAACATTGATTTTTTGGCTCCAAACGTCGGGCCGAGTTGGCGAAAGTAACCCTATGACGAAAACTATCAATATTGTCGCATTTTTCGACTCTTTCGCAAAAAAATAACGAATTTGATGGCCGTACATAAAGTCGACCAATTGGTCGTCGTCGCGTCGACTTAAAAACGGCCACTCATCCGTCGCGTCGTTGCGACAGCGTCGCAACGAGTCGCAAACCGTTTGCGACTGCGTTGCGACAGACTGTATCATGTGCGCGACTCGTCGCAAAATTTGTCCACCCCCAATTTAACAACTTTCCTAAAGCGGCCTGCAAATCGGCCCCCAAAGTTGTTAAATCGCCAAAACTGTAAATGGTGGCTATAAATGAGTCGACCCTGATTCGGCCACCTCGTCGTTGTTCGCGAAAAATATGACGACCATTTGGTCGTCGAAAATTCGGCCACACCCCACGGAATTGTGCGGGGATTTAACACGCCCTAAGAATGCTACGTGAGTGAGTTCCTGCAGGGGAAACGAATTAGTATACTTTTGCCATCTATAAACTTTGACAGTCAAGTGAGCTGGGAGGAGTTGGGGGCCGCTCGTTTCTCGAGAGAGGGGTTGGTTGGGCTTGTAATTCGGTAACCACCATGTACCTTTTATAAACTTTTGGCACTGGCCCTGCCAAATGTATACCGCAGCTTTAATGAGGAACAAATGGCACAAATGTGCATGAATATCTGAAATCGCGAATGCCGCATGGCGCAGTACGGCCCACCTGAGCCCTCCGTTCCCTAGACAAACACATTTGTAGAACATCCTGTGAGAAGAACTAGGCAAGAATGATTGAAAGGAGAGAGAGTCCTTGAACTAGCAGGCAGTTGAGTACAAATAGCAAACCCTAGATTGGGCTGTACTCGCTATAGAGTACCCCACTGCAGGCTAGACAATAATAACATTCTGACACACCCCCATAGCCAAAGTGGGGTGTAATCAGCAGAGCAAGCAAAGCAGTACAAGCTCAGGGTGGATCACAATGTCACCACACATTCTGAGCACAAGTTCAAGAAGCAATAGTTTAAAGTTCACAGTTATGAGCAAAGCTAGAGGCAGTCACAGAGGGCAAGCGAGGAGGAGGAGGGCTGGCGAGAGGAGAGAAGATGAAAGGCGCCGACTGAAGCTGCAGACACACGGGCAACAGGAGCGGCGCGCACAGTGGCTACCGAGCGCACGAGGGCACCGGACTACGGGAGTATCTGGCTCCGCGGCTACGACGAGCACACACAGGAGCAACGGACCCACAGGCGACTGGCGAAGCAGGCTCGCTGGGCTACCGAAACGCGCGAGGGCATCCGGACTACTGGCGCTGCTGGCGTCACGACGGCTACCTCCACGCAATCTCCCCCGACCGTCCCACGCCCCTCTCACACACCCCCTGCTGACACCCTAGCTCCACTCCGACGGTACCCCCCTTAAACCCCAAACCCTAGGCTCCCACACACCACCCCCCTCAGCGGCAGCTGTAGCAGAGGGAGACGAGGGAGGAGGAGGAGCAGGGGGAGGAACTCACAACCGACACCCCCATAGCCGCCACCCCCACACTCTTCACCCCCAAACCCTAATTTAGGAGAACGGGCTGTAGGAGGGGTGAGGCGCCGGTAGAAGCACGGGGGACAGTGGAGAGGGCAGGAGCAGCGAGGAACGGGCCGCCCACGGGCCTGGTAGAGCCGCCCGAACCGCGCGCAGGCGGCCCGAGCCGCGCGCGGGCCTGGCGCTTCCCGTACGGGCCGCGCGCGTGCCTGGCGCAGCCCGTACGGGCCGCGCGCGGGCCTGGCGCAGCCCGTACGGGCCGCGTGCCGGGTGTACGGGCCGCGCGCAGGCCACGACGGGCGACGGGGGGCGACGCGCGGGTCCCCGTCGCCCGTCGCAGCGCCTCCCGGGGGCGACGTGCCGAGTGACGGGGCAGGAACCCGCCGCGCGCCTCGGGGCACACGGCGGGCAGAGAACCGCCGCGCGCCTCGGGGCGCACGGCGGGCAGAAAACCGCCGCGTGCCTCGGGGCGCACGGCGGGCTGAAAACCCTAGTTTCGACGCCGCGCGCCACGGGGCGCGCGGCGGACAGGGAGTAGCAGTAGCAGTAGCAGTAGCAGCGGAAGGCTTAGGTGGTGGGCCCACCCACAGGATCGACCCAGGAGGGTCGACCTGCTCTGATAGCATGTGAGAAGAACTAGGCAAGAATGATTGAAAGGAGAGAGAGTCCTTGAACTAGCAGGCAGTTGAGTACAAATAGCAAACCCTAGATTGGGCTGTACTCGCTATAGAGTACCCCACTGCAGGCTAGACAATAATAGCATTCTGACACATCCAATCCAACGCATCTGCTGTCTTCATTTGACTCACATTCAGCCAAGTGCTTCACAAGTCACATTTATCATCCACTCCACTACTGTTCCCGGGATCGCCCCAAGTTCGACTTGCAACCCCGAGCTTCACGCGGCTCATCCAGCCATGGCCCGGATGACCACACTCTCTCGCTCGCCGTCGCTCGACGTTAAACACTTCACCGTCGCCGCCATTGGTGAGCCCACCACTCGTACGCCGCGCCCTGACATATGTGACTTTCGAGTAGACTGAAAAGTCACCTCGCGATCGACATTAGGCGCCTCGCCGTCGTCGTAGCTGGTGATCCCACCGCTCCTACCGCGCGCGTGACGCGCCCTGCCATGACGCGTCGTCGCCTGCTGTCTTCCCTCCTCGCCCTGACATGTCACGTCGCCCTGCCGCCTTGCCCTGTCATGTCGCCCCGTCGCCTTCTCATGTCGCCCCGACAGCTTGTCGTGTCGCCTCGTCGTATGGTCGTGTAGTCGCGCTGCCCTGCGATGTCCCCCTGTCACGTCGCCCCGTCGCCCTGTCATCGTGTCGCCTCGTTACCCTGTCCGTCGCATTATCATGTCGCCTCGTCACCCTGTTATGTCGCCTCCTCGCCTTGTCATGTCGCCTCGTCACCCTGTTATGTCGCCTCCTCGCCTTGTCATGTCGCCTCGTCACCCTGTCATGTCGCCTCCTCACCTTGTCATGTCGCCTCGTCACCCTGTCATGTCGCCTCCTCGCCTTGTCATGTCGCCTCGTGAAACAGGGCTACGGCGCTACTGCTGCGCGGCGCGACTTAAGGAGACAGAGCGCCGTAGTGTCAGAATCCCAGTCACTAACCACTGGGATAAAAGGGCTTGTTTATATAGCGGGTGAGTGCGCCCATAACCCCCCAGGCCGACGTGCCTGTAACCCTTCCCTAGGATCATCGGGGATCTCCAGTGGACCTCTGACACCCCCCCGCACTGGGATGCCCGAAGTGCACACACCGGGAATCGAACCCGAGACCTTCGCTCTGATACCATGTCAGAATCCCAGCCACTAACCACTGGGATAAAAGGGCTTGTTATAGTAGCGGGTGAGTGCGCCCATAACCCCCCAGGCCGACGTGCCTGTAACCCTTCCCTAGGATCATCGGGGATCTCCAGTGGACCTCTGACACGTAGCTAAGAGAGAAAGAAGAGACAAGAAGAGAAATCTTAGAATAGAAGATCCAAGGATTGTACAACAAGATTCAGAGAACTATATTTGTGCTAGGAGAGAGCAACGCAGCTCGTAAGGAAAGACCGTGTCGCCAAGCTTTCAGCATGGCATCTTGGCATAGCGCCACGATCCCATACTCTGTTGGACTGTAGTAACTTCTAGTAGCATGACAAGGATACGAGAGTATGCCCCGAGGTTAACACCTATCTCTATTCGGAGCTACCAAGGCAAAGGGAGGTTTCTACCGTTCGAGTATTCCCATGCACGCAGGCATGGCAAATCCCAACTTATAACATAATTCCCCTCCCCACGAAGCATCGTCTCGATGCTTACCCATGCTAACTAATCACTGGTCTAAATCCAAGAAATATATACAAAATTTCCTAGAGATGCAAAACAGAAAGTATTTACAAGATGAACTTGCTCTTCGTTCTTCGTCTTCAAGCTTCAGAGGAGAGCGTTTAGAGTAGATGAGAGGGATGTAGGCATACAGCTGCAGCCCATACTACAGCCCTTGCGGTAACATACAGCTTCTAACCATAGGGTGGAAGACTAGATAAGTCATTTCCGTGTGCATAGTCTCAATGAAGCCCATGCTTTCATGCTATGGCGCTTCTCACTGTACACAACAAACCCTATTAAGCTGCCTCAAGGCTGGTGTCTTCAGCACGTCCATTAATACCGCCAAATATGCCTAGGATAGATCTAGAAGGTAAGAGGTACAAGCTTCCTTCCTAGCCAAGCAACCTTGTGGATTCACATGGCAAATCCCAACTTGTAACACCTCGTCACCCTGTCATGTCGCCTCCTCGCCTTGTCATGTCGCCTCGTCACCCTGTCATGTCGCCTCCTCGCCTTGTCATGTCGCCTCGTCGCCGCCCTCTCATGTCGCTATCCCTGTTGCTATGTCGCCTCGGCCACTAGTAGTCGTTCCACAGGGGAATGATCGCGCGCTAGCGGGAGTGCATCAGCTAGCCACCACACGCGGGACTACTACCCACATCGCCTTCGCAGTAACAGTCTTGCTTGACGGTCGTGCTTGATAGTCTTGCTTGACAGTCTTGCTTGACGGTCTAGATTGAGGGTCTTGCTTGACAGTCTTGCTTGACGGTCTTGCTTGAGGGTCTTGCTTGACGGTCGTGCTTGACGGCCGTGCTTGATGTTCGTGCTTGACGGTCTTGCTTGACGGTCTTGCTTGACGGTCTTGCTTGACAGTCGCTGTGCAAGTGTTGCTTCATGCTGAGTTTGCTCGTCTGCTCTGCGAATATGAGGCAGATTCTGTTTGTATGTCGGCTAATCTTCACACATCTGGAGCATTCCTTTTTTTTTTTTTTCTAAACATACACATCCAGCAAGCGTCTGGCTGAAACTATCAAGCGACTTAACCCTAATCTTTTCCGCGCGTCCTTCTCTGTCTGCAGTGCTGCTCTCGCTCTCCTGCAGCGCCATCACGTGGCCCCGTCATATGCTCCAAAGCAATAACAAACGCTGTAGGTCGCGCTGTCAACAAGTTTGGAAGGGCAATGGTCCTATTGCTGGATGATCTCGTGCTTCTTTCGCTTATGTTTTCGTGCTTCAGTCGCATCTCCTCTCGTGCTTCCTTTGCATCTCTTCTCGTGTTTTCGTTAGCCTCCGCCAGTTTCCGTTCCTTCTTTCAGTCTACCGACAACATCTTGTGGGTGTACTTTTCCTTGCCACACAGACGAAGCGTGGGGACTTCTCTCGACCCCTCGTGCTTTGGATGGCACGTGTTCCCTGCGTGCAGATGTGTAAGCGCCACAGCACATTGATTCTTTCTTTGGTCACATATCTCACTTGTCGAGTGATTACTTCAGGACTTCAGTAGAAGCTACACACTAGAAGCAGCAAATGCTATATTTGTAGTGGCACAACCGCAACTGATCGTTGCCATTCTGTTCTTGCAGAACAGAATTTTTCATCATGCTCTTGCATGTCTCACTCCCCCTGAACCACCCTCCTCTCCCCCTTCCCTCCACGCTCCCCCTCCCTCGTCCACTCCCCTTGCAGCACGGATAAGCGCCAGAATATTTCCTTCGTCTTCAGCATTGCGGGCCTAACTGGCTCCACTGCACCAAGCTTCACCAATCCCAAATTCTTCTCAATCAGCACCAAGTCCCTCGTGGGCTACATTCCCTGCAAGGCTCGGGCGGACACAACAAAGGGCACGTGGAACTGCACCTCCTTTATCTCCACTCCACTCACTTCACTTTACCAGCCTGTCAGCCCACTCAAGCAGCTGATTGACGCCGGGGTTTTCTCTAATCCCTCACTCTTCTATGTTGGGGTTAGAGATAGCAGTGTAGGGGAGGTGAGGAGGACAATTGGAGCAAGTGTAACGACCTTTTGACATGAATGACTTTTCTCTGCCATCCTCGTCGCTGGCGTCGGGTGTCATGAACGATTACGGGCCAGTTTTGATCTGTTGCCTGATAAAGCAACCTTCAATAAGGCTTGTTTGCTTCACTAGCTATGCTTAGCCATGTGATGCCTTGAGTTGTCGTTTTGTGCTTACAAAATGATGTATTGTTTCCAATCATACCGTATGTACTATTGTATGCTACTTGTAAAAACTTCTAATGGAATATTATTCCCACAACATCAGGTCCTTTCCTTTCCTTGCTGCTGAAACTAGCATGATAATTCACTTTCGGGTAATTACCTCCTGGGTAACCAACATCGAGCCCGCTGACGTCCGCAGTACGCCACGCGGCTCGATGGTACCCATCAGATCATCCGATCCCCTTCGTGGTACCATTATCCCTGCGTGGTACCTTTTGTCCCTACGTGGTCACAGTCAACACTCATCGAATTCTCTGACTGGTACCACGACATTTCAACCGAACTGTACACAGTACAACAAGGTTTGACTCAGCCATAATGCGATTTTCAGTATATTGTACTAGCGTTTAAAAGCTCCAAGGAGATAGAAACCCGAGATGCCACCTAATCGGGCTAATAGGCTAAACGTAAGATGTAAATACTAAACGCGAAAACATAAGGAAAACAGAGTGCACAGAAATTATCAAAACAAACTGATAAAACTCAAAATATATTGGATATAAAAATGTTAGTCACCAAAAAGTTGACTTTTAGCATCAGCGTTCACAAGAAAGCAGTTGCACAATACAAATATATTCAATGCATAATGTATACACATTTTTTTTGCTTCTAACAAAACCATAGAATACGGAGATAAAATCATCTGCGTACGGCCTTACAAAATAAGTTTCATTGTTTTCCACTTTTGGGCTTACAAAGATATTTTTATATATTATTTGTCAACAAATTTTTTAGACTTTTTCTATGTTCCTAAGATACGAAAAAACATTTCCTATAGATACAATTTTCTGCATTTGAAGATACAGTAGGTATAAAAAAACAATACTTGTTTATTATCATATATTAATAATGCTGGCTTACTATTACCTATATAGTCTCAACGCGATATGTTTTCTCTATTCTTTAAAAAATTAGCTAAAAATAACACGCTTAAGTGCCAACATATATTATATTCTATTATCGCACTACTGGAAAAAAATATTGCAATTTCTAGGAATTTGCACCTAGATTTCTCTGCACGCTAATATATTTTTTTGTACCGTTTTCTTGACACATATTGCGTTTGGCATATTTACCCGATTGGGTACCAATTCGGGTTCTGCCCCTTTGGAGCTTGTAAACGCTAGTTCAATATACTGAAAATCGCATTATGGCTGAGTCAAACCTTGTTGTACTGTGTACGGGTTCGGTTGAAATGTCGTGGTACCAGTCAGGGAAATTGATGAGTGTTGACTGTGACCACGTAGGGACAAAAGGTACCACGCAGGGATATTGGGTACCACGAAGGGGATCGGATAATCTGATGGGTACCATCGAGCCACGTGGCGTACTGCGGACGTCAGCGGGCTCGATGCTGGTTACCCAGGAGGTAATTACCCTTCACTTTCTGATCCATTCTCTACACTTTAGAGCGGTCATTCCACTGAACCGTCTTGAACCGTTACCTCCCCTTTTCAACATCTACACACGACTTGTGACCCCACCCTTTCACCACAAGGCACTCGAATCTCAATCCTCGAAGCACAATCCTCGAAGCACCTAGAAACTGTTCCCTAGGCGGACAACGCGGAGAGCTTCCTCCAAGCGCCGCGCGCATGTATGTCACGCCTTTGACATTCACACGCGAAATTCATGTGCTTCGGCGCCGCTAGTCTCCTCTTGCGCTGAAATCGACGGCAATGGAGCGCGGGAAAGGCCTCATTCGATTAGCTCGTGGCGCGGCGGACTGTCTCGTCGGTATCCATCTTGATTGTCCGCGACATGCGGCGCTGACTTGCCTACTCGATCGTACCCCGCCTGTTGTTGCCGTTTCGTCCACCTCCGCCCCCGTGGCCTATCAGACCGCGTTTTGTGCTTCCCATAACGTTGCGGTTCGCGATTTGAGTGAATACAGCCATGCGAGTTCTGCGAGGGATGTGAAGGATCATGCGTGTGCTGCGAGAGCTGGGAGTCGTGCTGTTCATTTCTCCTCGTGGGGACCTTTGCGGCAATTCGTTGTCGCTAGTCGCGACACTTCCGCGAGTCGGACGACGATCCCATTCGCCAAGACGCGAGGTGCTGGGCTCAGTCCCGTGAGGACGGTAGCAGTTGCACGGCTGACGCGGCTCGAAGCCGAGAGAGCCGTTGACGGCAGAAGGTTATGGCACAGCCGGCCCGCGTCGCAGGGGACGAGGCGAGCCACGTCAGCGACAGGCGACGACCCGATCGCGAGTCACGATCCGTCGCATGACGCAGATGCGACGACGTCGCATGACCCGCAATCGTCGTTCACCACGATCGTCTCGATCGACAAAGTCCCAACGGACCTGCTAGATCTTTTCCGCGGGTGGGGGATGGACGACCGCGAAGTGCGCCGCGTTTTGCGCTCGCGCCCGGGGCTCGCGCGGAGCGGCATGGCGGAGAAGATCCTCCCGGGTGTGCGCGTGCTGCTGGCGTGCGGTGTGCCTCCGCGCGACATGGCGCTCGGCGCGCTGTACGATTCAGTGTGGCTCGGGCAGCCCGCGGAAAAAATAAAGGAGGTCGTGCGTTACCTCAACGGTCTCGGGCTGACCGACGGAGAGAGCATTGGAATGGTTCTGAGGAGATTTCCGCGCGCTTTCGCGTTCGATGTGACCACTCAGCTGCAGCCACGTGTCCAGAAGCTGTTGAACATGGGTATCAAGGACATGTCATACATCATCAAAGCCTGCCCACGTCTGCTGCAATTATCATCCGAACGGGTTCAGGAGAGATTAGATTTCCTTGCACACGTAGCAGGCGAGGGCCACGTCAGCACCATTGTGCAGCGCCAGCCGTACATCCTCACCCAGCCAATCTCAGAGCTCCAATCCAAACTCGACGCCTTCCAGTTAATCCTAGGGTCAGAAACGCTCGCAAGGAAAATCTTCCGGCAGATCCGACGGCTGCCAGCGCACTCAGCCAGCAAGATGATCTCCACCTTCCACACCCTCTGCAAGATCGTCGGCGGGCAGGAAAACGCCCAAAAGGTGGTCGAGAAACGCTCCAGCATCCTCGCTACCAACTCCGCCACCATGCTTTCAAACTTCAACCACTGGCGAGCGCTTCTCCCTCGGCTCTCCCCCTCGGAACTCTCCAGTCTCTTTGAGCGGTACCCTGCTCTGCTGCACCTGAGCTGGAAGAGCAACATTGCTCCCAAGGCGGAGTTTTTTTCGGCGCGAGCTGGGGCTGTCAGAGGCGGCTGTGGTGGCCGTGCCACTCGTGGCTTGCTATAGCTTGGAGCAGAGGATTAGACCGAGGATAAAGCGGGTGAGGGATTCGGGGATTAGGGTGGTGGAGCGAGGTGGAGGGATTGTGTGCCTGCCTCGGTGTGTGGATGATGGGGAGAGAGGGAGTGGTGGGAGTGGTGCTTCAGAGGAAGAGAGCAATGGTTGTGGGGGAAGAGATGATGTGTGCGAGGGCAAGGGTGGTGACGCTGGTGCCGGCCATTTAGTCGGCGAAAGAAACGATTCTTTATCAGGTGTGAGGAAGAGGGAGAGACAGGGGCTTGAGGGTGGGTCGAACGTTGCAGAAATCAGTTTAAGCACTTTGATCCAAGTGAGTGACAGCAAGTTCGAGCAATTGTTGGACAGGCTTGTCAACGCCCCCCTTTCTTACTTCCAAAAGCTGTAGGGAGCAGTGAATTCTGACGGGTCTGAGTGATGTGGTATATTACAAGTGCATGAAATCGTCATTATCGTTCAGTGTCACCACCACCACCAGGATCAACTGATGTAAGTATTGCTTGTTGAGAGGAGCCTAGTAATGATTGGCATAGCAGCCGAGATCCAGCACAGGTTCCAAGATTATGACTGGATACCTGATTTCACATGTGATTTATGGTTCAGAACAGGCGAGAGTGTACTGCAGGTCACTAGCTAGGCTAAGCCAAAGTGAATCCAGTGTTTGAGCTAAATTGGCGCATATATTTTGTATGGACTCTGCCTGTCACCTACATCTGCTAGTAATGTAGTGTAACCAGCCAACAGAAAGATAATGGTGTAGTTTGTGTGATCGTCACACTTTCCAGAGCCTTCTCTGCTGCGCCCTCGTTACTAGGATGTAGCGACGGTCACGAAGTCGAACCAGCTGGTACTAACTGTGCTCGCGAAAAACTTCCGGCACGTGACGAAATGCAAGCGACAGCTTACGAATGTAACAAGGAGTGTCAGCCTTGTTGAGTTCATCCCACGGCTTCACTCTCCCGTGGCGCGTCCGTCCGTTCAGCCATGGCTCTCCCTATTGCCTCCAGCTGACCCAACTCTTGTGGGGTTGACCCGCCTTTCGAGTAAGGTGCATGTGCTACACCTGGGCTCCACTAATTTCAAGCCCTGGAAAAAAATTTCAGAGACACCCTAAACCAGATTCGGCCGTATCTTTCAGACACCCAGAATCTGAACGATATTGAGGACGCCTCCTCAACTTTTGTTTAAAACATAAGTCCCTCAGTGGATCAGGCTTACAACCCACTCTGACGGGAAAATTTTCTAGTTGCGACCTTCGTTGCGTCATTGTCCTCACAAGGAGTCCGAAACTCCCACTACTTCAAAATATGTTTCACTCTGTACAGCCCTTGGTCCCAGACATAATAAGGGTAACTACCCGCGAGCGCCCAATTTCGGGCCTTGAAATTAGTGGAGCCCAGGTGTATTCACATTTCCTCGAAATCTCCGCCTCTAAACGTCACCTATCGCACTTGTCTGCGTCGATGCGGAAGCGTGTTATTCTGGCAAGCGCCTTGATAAGCGGACTCATCCGTTCACCAGCGGCATCCGATTTGTTTGTATTCTCGCTAGTCTATCATTTGCTGGTGCTCTCGACTCGCTCCACCGCTGGATAGACCTGCGGTAACATGCTTGTTCGTCGATAACATGCTAGTCACTGCGTCGTCCGACGTCCCGACCGGACATCGTAGAGACTCGTCCTCGTGGAGGTGAATATTAGGACGAGTCTGATGGCGTTGGCGTTTCGTCCATGGCGCGTCTTGTAACCTCTGATGATCGCAGCTGTTGCGTCTTGTGATAGGTTCAATTTGAAGTTTATTCGCCGCCCTACCGATGCCATTCTCGTCGCCTCGCTAGGCGGGCCGATCACTTCATCCTCGCTCGTGAGGTCCTTGATAGTAGCTCCACCGTTATAGTCACGACGCGCGTCTGACTTTTCTGTTTGAAACAGTCTGGCAGTGTTCATTATCAGGATATACTCGTTATAAGATCATCCACGCTAGGAGGTAGTTCGAATTCTCAGACTCGTTCAGTCATAAGGCCTCTGTCAGGTCTGTCCGCCTCCTTCTGAGGACTCGCGCTCCGCTTATCCGCCACGTGGCGTTGCCTGCTCCTCCTTATCCTCCACGTGGCACTCCGTCAGCCATGGCGCAGCTCCCCGTAGCCATCGCCGTGAGCCTCGCGGGAGGCGTCGCGCTCCTCCTCCGCCGCCGCGGCCGGCGGAAGCGGGACGACGCAATCCTCGAATC
Organism: Closterium sp. Yama58-4; assembly: GCA_947470075.1. Taxonomy (NCBI): domain Eukaryota; kingdom Viridiplantae; phylum Streptophyta; class Zygnematophyceae; order Desmidiales; family Closteriaceae; genus Closterium; species Closterium sp. Yama58-4. The sequence goes on from CANIUD010000460.1 coordinate 124,794, forward strand.
AGCGGAGGAGGTCGCGGAGGCGGGGGAAGGCAGGGAGGGGGAAGGCGGACAGGGGGAGTATGGGGATCCGGGGGAAGACGACGAGGAGTTGGCGGAGGGGGAAGCGGGGGACGAGGCGGAGATGGGGGAGGAGGGGGACGCGGGGGAAGCGGCGGAGGCAGCAGCGGGGTTGAAGCTGCTGAGGGAGGAGTTTGAAGCAGCCCTGCTCGATGGCAAGGAATTTGATATTGACTGGGATGAGTTCCCCTACCACATCAGGTATGGTACAGCCGGTGCGGATAACTCTCCGTACCACGTCAGGTACGGAATGCATGTGGATAAATCTCCATACCACATCAGGTACGGCGTGCATTAGGCAAAAGCCCTTACAACAACAACATGACATGACGTGCCTTGTGGTGGGGGCCTTGCTAAACCAAAACCCTTTCACCCGAACCCCACTGGTACCCTGTGCCTGTCTTTTGATCTCATGCTTTTCATTGACTTTTCCTCTCGTGACTCTCCCCCCTTCCCCCCCTCCCCTCTTTCCCCCGCTTCCCTCCCCCCCTCCCCCGCCCCCCGCTCCTCTACCGCTCCGTCCCCTCTCTTCTCTCATCTATTCCCCATGCCACTCGCAGCAACCACACCAGGGAGCACCCCTGGTCCACTCAGTTACCAAATTCGTGTGTTCTCCCGCTCCCTCCTCCTCCCTCCACCCCAACACTTTCCCCCTCCTCTCCCCTTCCCGTCTCCCCCCCGCCCCCCTCCCCCCCACCATTTCCCTCGCAGCAACCACGCCAAGGAGCACCTGCTCGCGTCCTTCTTCGTGCATCTCAAGCGCACGCGCCTTGCCAAGTTCGTCGCCTGCTTTCCCAACCTCAGCAACTGGATCCTCCTCTCCGGACCTCCCGGTGAGTGAGCCCCGGCCCGAACCGAACCACAGAGCTGGCTTCGGACAACACAGTGACGCGATTGCCACAGAGAAAGGCTAGCTGCACTTCAGCTAGCCTTTCAAGAGTCATGACCGTTCATCTGGTGAACGCAGCTAGCCTGCATCAGGGTCCAGTTGTCGCAGGGTACCGATGGTCACTCTGCTCTGCATGCGTCAGAGTTATAGTTGCATGAGGGTATCAGGCCACACTGGTAATGCTGTGACCGGTATCATCATCTGCTCTCCTTCCTCCTTCCCTCCTGCTGTCTGCGCGCACGCAGGCAGCGAGGTGTATCAGGAGACTTTGGTAAGGGCCATCACCAGAAAGCTGAAACGTTTTGCTCTGTTGTTCCCTGATCCCTCCACTTTTATCTGCTTTGTGGGAGCAGGCAGCGAGGTGTGACAGGAGGAGTAGGACACACGCGAGTTAAGAAAGTGCTCTTCTCCTCTCTCCCCCTTCTTGCACGTGCAGGCAGCGAGGTGTATCAAGACACGCTAGTGAGGGCTCTTGCCAGGAAGCTCAACGTTCGCCTCATGCTTCCCTCCGCTCTCCTCGTAACCTCCAACCCCCCCTCCCTTGTCTCTTGTGTGGCAAGCAGGCAGCGAGGTGTATCAGGACACATTGGTGAGGGCCATTGCCAAGAAGCTCAACGCGCGTGTCTTGTTGCTCTCTCTGCTCTCCCACTTCTCCCCACCTCCCACTCCCTTGTCTGCTCTGCTGCATGTGCGAGCAGGCAGTGAGGTGTATCAGGACACGTTAGTGAGAGCCATTGCCAGGAAGCTCAACGCACGGCTCATTGCTGTAGATGCTGACAAGTTCCTCACCCCTGTGAGTGCTGCTCTGCTCTGCACTGACTGGTTGGGGTGAATTGTACTTACCACATATTGGTTGGGGGGTGGAGGACGTGCTGTGGTTGGTCACGAATTGTTGGGGGGTGAGAGGGCAATGTTGATTTACGTGGGCTAAACGTGGCGACTCGGTTTTGCACATCCCCTGATTGGAAAAAACGCGACTCGAAATGTCGGTATACGTGCGTACGGGAAAAGCGCGTTTTTTTTTTGTCTGCCCGAATTTTCGTATCGCACTTTTGTCCCCGTTTCACGTTTTTGCATTTATACGTGAACGCATAAACGTGAAACGGAAAACAGGCTAAGCGTATAGTGCAACATAGCTGACAAGTTCCTCACCCCTGTGAGTGCTGCTCTGCTCTGCACCGACTCTTGGCGCCTCAAAAGGTAATGCTGTAGATGCTGACAAGTTCCTCACCCCTGTGAGTGCTGCTCTGCTCTGCACCGACTCTTGGCGCCTCAAAAGGCAATGCTGTAGATGCTGACAAGTTCCTCACCCCTGTGAGTGCTGCTCTGCTCTGCACCGACTCTTGGCGCATCAAAAGGCAATGCTGTAGATGCTGACAAGTTCCTCACCCCTGTGAGTGCTGCTCTGCTCTGCACCGACTCTTGGCGCCTCAAAAGGCAATGCTGTAGATGCTGACAAGTTCCTCACCCCTGTGAGTGCTGCTCTGCTCTGCACCAACTCTTGGCGCCTCAAAAGGTAATGCTGTAGATGCTGACAAGTTCCTCACCCCTGTGAGTGCTGCTCTGCTCTGCACCGACTCTTGGCGCCTCAAAAGGTAATGCTGTAGATGCTGACAAGTTCCTCACCCCTGTGAGTGCTGCTCTGCTCTGCACCGACTCTTGGCGCCTCAAAAGGTAATGCTGTAGATGCTGACAAGTTCCTCACCCCTGTGAGTGCTGCTCTGCTCTGCACCGACTCTTGGCGCCTCAAAAGGTAATGCTGTAGATGCTGACAAGTTCCTCACCCCTGTGAGTGCTGCTCTGCTCTGCACCGACTCTTGGCGCCTCAAAAGGTAATGCTGTAGATGCTGACAAGTTCCTCACCCCTGTGAGTGCTGCTCTGCTCTGCACCGACTCTTGGCGCCTCAAAAGGTAATGCTGTAGATGCTGACAAGTTCCTCACCCCTGTGAGTGCTGCTCTGCTCTGCACCGACTCTTGGCGCCTCAAAAGGTAATGCTGTAGATGCTGACAAGTTCCTCACCCCTGTGAGTGCTGCTCTGCTCTGCACCGACTCTTGGCGCCTCAAAAGGCAATGCTGTAGATGCTGACAAGTTCCTCACCCCTGTGAGTGCTGCTCTGCTCTGCACCAACTCTTGGCGCCTCAAAAGGTAATGCTGTAGATGCTGACAAGTTCCTCACCCCTGTGAGTGCTGCTCTGCTCTGCACCGACTCTTGGCGCCTCAAAAGGTAATGCTGTAGATGCTGACAAGTTCCTCACCCCTGTGAGTGCTGCTCTGCTCTGCACCGACTCTTGGCGCCTCAAAAGGTAATGCTGTAGATGCTGACAAGTTCCTCACCCCTGTGAGTGCTGCTCTGCTCTGCACCGACTCTTGGCGGCTCAAAAGGTAATGCTGTAGATGCTGACAAGTTCCTCACCCCTGTGAGTGCTGCTCTGCTCTGCACCGACTCTTGGCGCCTCAAAAGGTAATGCTGTAGATGCTGACAAGTTCCTCACCCCTGTGAGTGCTGCTCTGTTGCGCCTCCTTGACTAGCCCGCGCGCGCACTCGTTGCTGCCCAACGTAAGTAACCCGCGAAGATGGTGGAGTATTCTAAGCAAGTGAAGCTTGCGAGAGAGCGTGTGTTTTATGATCTCCATCCCCCGCTCCCTTTCCCGCCTCCCCTTCCCGCCCCACCTTCCCTGCCATGCCATTCACTCACTCATGTCCCCACTGCCGGTGTTTGCATTGGCGTGGCGTGGCGTGGCGTGGCGTGGCGCGGGCGTGTTATGGTGTGGCGTGGTGAGCTGACTGGCATGTGAGCGTGATATGGCTTGGTGTGTGTGTTCATGGGGGGGTGCAGGCGGACATGTCATCAGTGCCTAAGAGGAGGCCAGCAGCAGACAAGCCGCGCGACTCACTCGATTCTACAGGCCTCTCCGACTCCCTTGACTCGCCCCTCGTAAGCTCCCTACCCCTCTCTGCCCCACCCTCCCCGCCTTGTACCCTCCCTTGACCCCCCACTTCCCTGTGATGCCCCTCCCGGCCTCATCCCCTCCTCCTTTCCTCCCTGCTTCGCCACGTGTAAAAAGATTATTTTTGAGACGTCTAAAAAATAATATTTTTACACGCTGCTTCGCCCACCCCCCTTCCCCCCAACCCCCCTTTCCCTTCCTCTCCTCTTCCTTTCCTCTCCTCGTCCTTTCCTCTCCTCGTCCTTTCCTCTCCTCGTCCTTTCCTCTCCTCGTCCTTTCCTCTCCTCGTCCTTTCCTCTCCTCGTCCTTTCCTCTCCTCGTCCTTTCCTCTCCTCGTCCTTTCCTCTCCTCGTCCTTTCTCTCCTCGTCCTTTCCTCTCCTCGTCCTTTCCTCTCCTCGTCCTTTCCTCTCCTCGTCCTTTCCTCTCCTCGTCCTTTCCTCTCCTCTCCTTTCCTCTCCTCGTCCTTTCCTCTCCTCGTCCTTTCCTCTCCTCGTCCTTTCCTCTCCTCGTCCTTTCCTCTCCTCGTCCTTTCCTCTCCTCGTCCTTTCCTCTCCTCGTCCTTTCCTCTCCTCGTCCTTTCCTCTCCTCGTCCTTTCCTCTCCTCGTCCTTTCCTCTCCTCGTCCTTTCCTCTCCTCGTCCTTTCCTCTCCTCGTCCTTTCCTCTCCTCGTCCTTTCCTCTCCTCGTCCTTCCCTCTCCTCGTCCTTTCCTCTCCTTCCTCCTCTCCTCGTCCTTTCCTCTCCTCGTCCTTCCTCCCTCTCCTCGTCCTTTCCTCTCCTCGTCCTTTCCTCTCCTCGTCCTTTCCTCTCCTCGTCCTTTCCTCTCCTCGTCCTTTCCTCTCCTCGTCCTTTCCTCTCCTCGTCCTTTCCTCTCCTCGTCCTTTCCTCTCCTCGTCCTTTCCTCTCCTCGTCCTTTCCTCTCCTCGTCCTTTCCTCTCCTCGTCCTTTCCTCTCTCGTCCTCCTGTTCCATCCTTTCCCCTCTCTTCCGCAGCGTAACTGCCATAAACCTCTACGGCGCGCTCATAATAATTGCGTTGATCTCTTTCTGTTCCTCTGTGGGACTTGCCAAATATGCTCGCCTTGAGATAAAAGAGATGTTTTGAGACGTCTCAAAAGATCCGCATTTGCTTCGGCCCGCTGTGCACGTCTTTCTTCTTTTTCAGGTCCCCACTGCCTTTTGAGATCCTGAAGAAATATCCTGCAACAACCACACATATGAATGAACTTTAAGGCACCCATCTCACCCTCACCACCCCCTCCCACTTCATCCAAATCCCCTCCCACTCGTCACTTGCGACCCTGCCCCCCCCACTTTTCACTGCCCCTCCCACTTTTCACTGCCCCTCCCCACTCCTTCCTCCCACAGTACGCAAGATTGGCCAAGCATGATGGCAATGGCAATGGCAATGGCAATTGTGGCAACAATGATGGCCATGGGGGTGGGTGGGTGGCAGCAATGAAACCACGACTTTTCAGATGTCTCTGACCTTCCCCTCCTCTTTTCAATAACCCCTCCCTCTTGCTCCCGCAGTACGCAAGCCTGGCGAAACACCTGATGGCGATGGCAGCAATGATGGCTGTGGGGGGGGTGGCTGTGGGGGGGTGGCTGTGGGGGGGTGGCTGTGGGGGGGTGGGTGTGGGGAGAACAACTTCTGAGATGTCTCATCAAAGGTCTTTCTACCCTTCTTTCCACTACCCCTCCCTCCGCCCCATTCCTCCTCCCACAGTACGCGAGTTTGGCCAAGCATCTGGTGGCGATGGCAGCAATGATGGCTGTGGGGGTGGCAGTGGGAAACACACTGGGCACAGGCAGCGGCAGGGGCACAGGGGGCACGGGGGCAGGGGGGGACAGCAACAGTGGTGCTTACTCTCAGAGCGGCGAGGGGGAGGGGGAGGGGCGCGGCGGTGGGGACGAGTATGGGTTTGGGAGTGGGGGAGGGGAGGAGGATGGCGCGACCACTAGGGCGTTGAGAGTGGGTAAGATTCTAGGGTGGAGAGCGGTGAAATTGGAGTCAGAGTGGTGGAGGTTTGCCTGTGAGAGGGGTTTGTAGATGGAGAGTATTGTGAATGGGTGGAGACGAGAGGAGAGGATAGGAGAAGAGAGGGGGGAGAGGAGAGGAGAGGAGAGGAGAGGAGAGGAGAGGAGAGGAGAGGAGAGGAGAGGAGAGGAGAGGAGAGGAGAGGAGAGGAGAGGAGGAGAGGAAAGGAGGGGAGAGGAGAGGAGAGGAGAGGAGGAGAGGAGGAGAGAAAGGAGGGGAGAGGAGAGGAGAGGAGAGGAGGAGAGGAGGAGAGAAAGGAGGGGAGAGGAGAGGAGAGGAGAGGAGGGGAGGAGGAGAGGAAAGGAGGGGAGAGGAGAGGAGAGGAGAGGAGGAGAGGAGGAGAGGAAAGGAGGGGAGAGGAGAGGAGAGTTCTTTTTGCTGGTTGGGGGTGGGCGCACATTTCCTGGTCTTGGCTGCTGAATCATGTCTGACCATTTCAACCTAGTTCCCTCCGTATTCCTTGCTATCGAGCTCTCGCTTGAGAATCTTGGAGCCGCACAATCTCTTCCAAAAAATTTAGGCAACTGATTGCTCTGGAGATGTTGCGCTTGAGTACACTCTTGCAGCTCAGCAATTCCACTGCGTCTCTTGTCAACCTGAGAAGCATCAAGGAGCTGAGCATAGGGAAACGCACCGTGCTGAGGGAGTCTGGAAGCTGCCTCAGCCCGCTGCATTCCCCTATATTCAGCTTCTTGACGCTCCTCAGACTGCCAAGGGATGCGGGCAGGTATTGAGCCGCAGGAGCGTAATCAGGCGTAGCGTCTTCAGGGCAGTCAGCTGCTCGAAAATCTTGGGAAAAAATTGTGGGACTTTAAAGTTTTCAAGCGTGAGCTCTTTGAGTGTGGTGGAGGTGGGTGAAAAAGAATCCTGAGGTGTTTTTTTTTAACATTATTATTTGTGTGTGTGTGTGTGTTTGTATAAATTCCATTTGCACAGTACTCACTCGCCAATGTGACATGTTGTGTTTGTGGTGCATATGCCTTGTCTTGTCAATGTGGCTCGCCTTGCCAGGAGACCGTGTCACTTATGTCAATGTGGACGGCTACAGCACAGACGTGCCTGTCCCCAGGTGTGTGTTTCACGGATGCCTCTTGTAGATTCAGGTGCGTTTTCTGGAACTCTCATTTGTTGCAGTTGCATTTGCAGTGTTAGTGTGTGCACCATCTGGGAGATTTTTTTTTGGCTGCCCGGGCGTTCTTTTTGCCCTGCCCGGGCATGCGTCTTTTTCAGCGTCTCACATGCCCCATAGAAGCGTCCTGCGTCTAAGACGCTGCGTCTGGACGCACCCGTCTTAGACGCAGGACACGTCTTTCGCAACTAAGGTGGCGTGGCGTTCTCTAGATGGAGCTTTGATCGCGAGCACAGTCAGCTCTTCTGCACCATCTCGTCGCACACCTCTCCCTAGCTCACTTGCACGAGATGATATAGCGAGCAACCTAGCTAGGCGGGAACTCCGGGAGATGGAGGTTGGGTGCAGGCTGGGCAAGAAAAAGCCGAAGGCGACCTGTGTGTCGTCAACTCGTAAAATCACCTCTCCAGCGGGAAGTACTGGTTTTTCTAAGCAGAACCTGTTTTTTGAGAAATTAAAAAAAAAACAGATTCATTCCCATTGATGCACTCAGCTCTCCCTTCTCCCCCGAAACACTCATTCTTCCTCTCGCCCCTCCAGTCAGTCATCCCCTTGGGGAGCCACAACGCAAGTGGGTGGGTGAGTGGTGTGGTGGCGTACGAGACGGTAGGGATGCGATTTGACTCGCCTGTCAAATTGCACCATCATCTCAAGCATCGTCTGTCAGTCAACACCTGAGGTGCCTGTGCACTCACCTCGCCCTTACTCTGTTGCTTTCCCTTCCTTCCGCACCCCATCCCTCCAGTCGCCCCCCGCGTGGAGCCACAGGGCAGGTGGTGGCGACGTATGAGACGGTGGGGGTGCCATGTGTCTTGCTGGTTGTGTCCTCACAACTCTCCCTTGTCTGCTGCTTTCTCTCTTCCCACTCCTCCATCCGCCCCTGGCGTGGAGCCACAGGGCAGGTGGTGGCGACATACGAGACGGTGGGGGTGCGCTTTGACTCACTGCTTGTGGCCTCACCTCACATGTCTCCCTTCTCTTCCCTCCTTGCTCCTCCAGCCGCCCCCCTAGGGGAGCAACGGGGCAGGTGGTGGCGACGTATGAGACGGTGGGGGTGCGCTTTGACTCGCCCGTGCCGGGAGGTCACTCCCTCAGCGGCCTCTGTGACGGCGGCCACGGCCACATCTGCTACGGTGCGACGCGGTGCTGTGCGGTGCAGCGCAGAGTTCCTGAATGGATGGGGATGGGGTGATTGATGGGGATGGGATGGTTGCGTGTGCGTGTAGGGGGGTGTGTGGTTGTTGTGGCCGATGCTGCACATGTCGTATATCCAGGTGTGTCGTGCAATTGGCTGCGCATGGGCGCTCGTGGCTGCGCATGGGCGCTCGTAGCTGCACATGGGTTGGGTTGGGTGCATGAGGTACCTGCTGTCGCATGCAACTCTTTTATTATCCGTGAGACTGGTTACCTGTCTGCAACACTCTGCACCTTGCTGCACCTCTGTCTGGACTCTTCCCTTGCCTGACTCACCACATGCATCTCCATGCTTCGCCGCTTTTCCGTGTCTCCCTGCCACGTCAGCATCTGAGCTGCTATTGGAGGAATCATCGAGCAGTGTGAAAGAGTGTCCAGCCACCGTGGCTCTCATGCAGGTATGGTAATGTGGCAGGGAGGGCTGTAGGTTCGGTGCCATGGCAGGGATGTAGGTGCGGTATTATGTCAAGGAACGGTACCGTGGCATGGATGTATGTGTGGTAGTGTGGTTGAGTTTTGGCATTGTGGAGGGTACGTTATTGAGGGTAGCAACTCATACACATCACAATCATTGCGCGCTCCTCACACTCACGTGGGATGAATCTGTTTGCCTGCCCGGCCAATCAGGTGCTGGAGAAGGAGCTGCCACGTGGACCAATCATCGTCTTCATCCGCGACGCTTCGCGATTGGCCGAGGCCTCCTCAAGTGCGGCCCAGTTTGAGGCGCAAATGAGTCGTCTGGTGGGGCCCATCGTGTTTGTTGGCTCTGTCGCTCGCTCCGAATCCTCATCTGCTGCTGCTGCGAAAGATGCGGTGAGTGGTTGGATTGCAGGAGAGAGAGGAGTTTCTTGCCCTGATTGACTGCATACCCCTTTGCATCGACTCCTTGCTCTGTGTGAGTCGCCTGGTGGGGCCCATCGTCTTTGTCGGCTCCGTCGCTCGCTCCGAGTCCTCCTCTACTGCTGCTGCGAAAGATGCGGTGAGTGATCGGAGAGTAGGAGTGATGGAGTTTTCTCTTTAGTAAACTGCATGCATCAGTGCACTTTGTGCTTTCTCCACTCGAGTCGCCTTGGGGGGAGGGCATTGTCTTTGTCGGCTCTGTCGCTCGCTCCGAATCCTCCTCTGGTGCTGCTGTTGGGAAAGATGTGGTGAGTGATTAAAGAGTGAGGGAGGGAAGAGGTAGACCAGACCTCGTCTCGATTGACTGCGTGCCCACTTGCGTTGTCTGTCTGTTCCACTTAAGTCGTCTGGTGGGCCCATTGTGTTCGTGGGCTCTGCGACTCTCTCTGAATCCCCCTCTGCTGCTGCTCCTGGTGCTGCTGGGAAAGATGCGGTTAGTGATTGGAGAGGTAAGTTGACGGGGCGACAGCCAGAGTGACGGGGGGGAGGGAAGGGGAACAGGGTGAAGGCAGGGTGATGGGGTGGTGGTGTGCGGCGGAGTGGCAAGCTGACAGACGGTAAGTTGCTGTGGTGATAGCTTGGATTGTTAAGGAGGGAGAGCGAGTGAAGGAGGGAGGGAGATCTTGTCTTGAATTGAATCTTTGTGGAATTTTCCTGTGTCTGCCTCTTTTATCTCTGCAATTGTGTCTATCGCCTCTTCTCCTTACTGTTTTCCCTGCCCCCCACTTCTCGTCTCCCTGCCCCCCACTTCTCGTCCCCCACCCCCGATCTGTGCCGTGCTGTGACTCCAGGATGCAGCAGAGGGGGCGGCAGGGGGGGGCGGCAGCAGCCGCCGGGCCTGCCAGCACGGCTTGGGAGCCGCTCAGTGACATGTTTCCGAACCGCTTTGTGGTTCGGCAGCCCAGGGCAGGTCCGGCGGCAGAGGTGTGGGCGAAGCTGATGGAGCGAGACGCACAGCTCATGCAGATGCTGGCCAACCGCCGGCTGCTGGAGAAGGTGGGGCGTGTGGTGGGGGCGGTGGGGGCTGGGGGGAAGGGGACCACTGGGTTGAGACGCCTCAGGAAATGTCTCACTTTATGTGCAGCTCATTCAGATGCTGGCCAATCGCCAGCTGCTGGAGAAGGTGGGGCGTGGGGTGGTGGCGGTGGGGGCTGGGGGGAAGCAGGCCACTGGGTTGAGACGCCTCAGGAAATGTCTCACTTTATGTGCAGCTCATTCAGATGCTGGCCAACCGCCGGCTGCTGGAGAAGGTTTGGCGTGGGGTGGGGGCGGTGGGGGCTGGGGGGAAGCGGGCCACTGGGTTGAGACGCCTCAGGAAATGTCTCACTTTATGTGCAGCTCATTCAGATGCTGGCCAACCGCCAGCTGCTGGAGAAGGTGGGTCTGGTCTGGGGGAGGTGGGGTCTGGGGGAGCTGAAAGTAAAACACGAGTTAGTTTTGCTCTTTCTGTTTAATTCCCTACTATCGCCTGCAGCATTGTGTGAAGGCGATAATTCGTGGGTTGACTGTGACGTGCAGTGAGGGTGTTTTTGAGACGTCTCAAAAACACCCTCACTGCACGGGGTTGACTGTGCTTGCATTGCACGCCCCTTTCCCCTGCCTCATCTCCCCATGTGCCCATCAGGTCATGGCCTCCAACGAGCTCACCTGCACTGACCTGGACAAGTTGTGTTCAGATTCCACTCAAGACACGCCCCACCTCCCACTCTTCTCTCTCCATTCTCGCTCCCCCTCACCCCATCAGGTCATGGCAACCAACGAGCTCACCTGCACTGACCTGGACAAGGTCACTTTCGCCGAGCCTCTATCAGAAGAAGGTGAGCAGGGGAGGATGTGTATTTGGGAGCAGTGGGGGGCGTTTCTTTCTTACTCCCTTCCTTCCTCTCCTCTTCCCTTGTTGCTTGCATCTCCAGAGGTGGTTTGGTGGGATTGGCAGCAGCAACCATCATGCAAGAAATCCGCGCTCTGCTAACAACAAACGGGAGTTTTAGGAACCGAACAAGAAATTCTCGTTCGTTTCCTATCACTCCCGTGCATCATCAGAGGCGGTGCTGGTGGTTGGGCTGACAGCAGCACACGCCATCATGCAGGAGACCGTGCCTTGTTGCATGCGTTCGCTTCTTTCCCTTCCCTCTTCCGACTTCCCATTTCAACCCCTCCCCACTCCGCATCCCTTCTCCCGATGCATCATCAGAGGCGGAGCAGGTGGTGGGGCTGGCAGCAGCACACGCCATCATCCAGTTGTGCATTCCTCTCCTCTCACACCTGTCTGTCTTCCCTCCATTCGCCCGCTCCTATCCTCCTCGTCCCCTTCCACTCCTTTGCTTTCATCAGAGGCGGAGCAGGTGGTTGGGCTGGCAGCAGCGCACGCCATCATGCAGGGCGCAGCAGAGGGGGCGAAGGGAGGAGCTGAGGAGACGAGCACAGGAGAGACAGAGAGAAAGGCAAAGGCGAAGGAGAAGGAGAAGGCGAAGGAGAAGGAGGGGGGCAGAGAGAAGGGGAAGGACGAGGAGAGGAAGGAGGGGGAGGAGGAGAGGGAAGGGGAGGTGGATGAGGGAGAGAGTGAGGGAGGCGAACTTATCATTTCAGCTGAGAGGTGGGCTCGTTCGACCTTTAATTTCTGTTGTAACTTGTTGGTAGGTAAGGAGGGGGTTTTGCGGACAAGGAGGAGGGGGGTGTGTTGAATGCATGGACACATGCCCTTCCCTCCTCAGCGGGTGGAAAAGGGCGTGCCCATTCCTTTTACCCACCCACTTCGTCTTCCCCCTCCTTTCCATCCAATCCACCTCTTCCCTACCCCGCTTTCACTTCCCCTTGCACCATCATGCACGGTATGGCAACAAGCAACGCCTTGCACATCCCGTTCCTCACATCGCCTTCCGCACATCCCGTTCCTCACATCGCCTTCCGCACATCCCCCTTCCTCACATCCCCCCCCCTTCTCATCCTCCCTTCCCCACAGCATAATGCACGGCATAGCGCTGCACAGAGGGCTGGAGGAGGAGGTGGCGGAGGTGAGGCGCGCCACCCACTTTGTCAGCAGCTGTGTGCGCCTTCTCCCCTCCCCTCACATCCCCTTCCATCTTCCCCTTTCTTCCCCCCTCTCCCCCCCCCCAACCAGCATAATGCACGGCATAGCGCTGCACAGAGGGCTGCAGGAGGAGGCAGCGGAGGTGAAGGTGCCACCTGCTGCTGCCAAGGTGAGTGCGCCTCTCACTGCACCTCTCACTGTGCCTCTCACTGTGCCTCTTACTGTGCTTTTCACTGTGCCTCTCACTGTGCCTCTCACTGTGCCTCTCACTGCGCCTCTCACTCATGGGCTGCGCTGTGTGTTGGGAACAAGTGTGCAGTAGAGGGAATGAGGTCTGGCATTGTACATGACAGTATGTGAGTGTGACTATGTGTTGACTGTACATGGCTCTACGTGACTGTATGTGACTTTACGTGACTCGTATGCGACTGTACTTGACTGTACTTGACTGTACTTGACTGTACTTGACTGTACTTGACTGTACTTGACTGTACTTGACTGTACTTGACTGTACTTGACTGTACTTGACTGTACTTGACTGTACTTGACTGTACTTGACTGTACTTGACTGTACTTGACTGTACTTGACTGTACTTGACTGTACTTGACTGTACTTGACTGTACTTGACTGTACTTGACTGTACTTGACTGTACTTGACTGTACTTGACTGTACTTGACTGTACTTGACTGTACTTGACTGTACTTGACTGTACTTGACTGTACTTGACTGTACTTGACTGTACTTGACTGTACTTGACTGTACTTGACTGTACTTGACTGTACTTGACTGTACTTGACTGTACTTGACTGTACTTGACTGTACTTGACTGTACTTGACTGTACTTGACTGTACTTGACTGTACTTGACTGTACTTGACTCTACTTGACTCTACTTGACTCTACTTGACTCTACTTGACTCTACTTGACTCTACTTGACTCTACTTGACTCTACTTGACTCTACTTGACTCTACTTGACTCTACTTGACTCTACTTGACTCTACTTGACTGTACTTGACTGTACTTGACTGTACTTGACTGTACTTGACTGTACTTGACTGTACTTGACTGTACTTGACTGTACTTGACTGTACTTGACTGTACTTGACTCTACTTGACTCTACTTGACTCTACTTGACTCTACTTGACTCTACTTGACTGTACTTGACTGTACTTGACTGTACTTGACTGTACTTGACTGTACTTGACTGTACTTGACTGTACTTGACTGTACTTGACTGTACTTGACTGTACTTGACTCTACTTGACTCTACTTGACTCTACTTGACTCTACTTGACTCTACTTGACTCTACTTGACTCTACTTGACTGTACTTGACTGTACTTGACTGTACTTGACTCTACTTGACTCTACTTGACTCTACTTGACTCTACTTGACTGTACTTGACTGTACTTGACTGTACTTGACTGTACTTGACTGTACTTGACTGTACTTGACTGTACTTGACTGTACTTGACTCTACTTGACTCTACTTGACTCTACTTGACTCTACTTGACTGTACTTGACTGTACTTGACTGTACTTGACTGTACTTGACTGTACTTGACTGTACTTGACTGTACTTGACTCTACTTGACTCTACTTGACTCTACTTGACTCTACTTGACTCTACTTGACTCTACTTGACTCTACTTGACTGTACTTGACTGTACTTGACTGTACTTGACTGTACTTGACTGTACTTGACTGTACTTGACTGTACTTGACTGTACTTGACTGTACTTGACTGTACTTGACTGTACTTGACTGTACTTGACTGTACTTGACTGTACTTGACTTCATGTGACTTGTATGTGACTCTACTTGACTTCATGTGACTTGTATGTGACTCTACTTGACTTCATGTGACTTGTATGTGACTCTACTTGACTTCATGTGACTTGTATGTGACTCTACTTGACTTCATGTGACTTGTATGTGACTCTACTTGACTTCATGTGACTTGTATGTGACTCTACTTGACTTCATGTGACTTGTATGTGACTCTACTTGACTTCATGTGACTTGTATGTGACTCTACTTGACTTCATGTGACTTGTATGTGACTCTACTTGACTTCATGTGACTTGTATGTGACTCTACTTGACTTCATGTGACTTGTATGTGACTCTACTTGACTTCATGTGACTTGTATGTGACTCTACTTGACTCTACTTGACTGTACTTGACTGTACTTGACTGTACTTGACTGTACTTGACTGTACTTGACTGTACTTGACTGTACTTGACTGTACTTGACTGTACTTGACTGTACTTGACTGTACTTGACTGTACTTGACTGTACTTGACTCTACTTGACTCTACTTGACTCTACTTGACTGTACTTGACTGTACTTGACTGTACTTGACTGTACTTGACTGTACTTGACTGTACTTGACTGTACTTGACTGTACTTGACTCTACTTGACTCTACTTGACTCTACTTGACTCTACTTGACTCTACTTGACTCTACTTGACTGTACTTGACTGTACTTGACTGTACTTGACTCTACTTGACTCTACTTGACTCTACTTGACTGTACTTGACTGTACTTGACTGTACTTGACTGTACTTGACTGTACTTGACTGTACTTGACTGTACTTGACTGTACTTGACTGTACTTGACTGTACTTGACTGTACTTGACTGTACTTGACTGTACTTGACTGTACTTGACTGTACTTGACTGTACTTGACTGTACTTGACTGTACTTGACTGTACTTGACTGTACTTGACTGTACTTGACTGTACTTGACTGTACTTGACTGTACTTGACTGTACTTGACTGTACTTGACTCTACTTGACTCTACTTGACTCTACTTGACTCTACTTGACTGTACTTGACTGTACTTGACTGTACTTGACTGTACTTGACTGTACTTGACTGTACTTGACTGTACTTGACTGTACTTGACTGTACTTGACTGTACTTGACTGTACTTGACTGTACTTGACTGTACTTGACTGTACTTGACTGTACTTGACTGTACTTGACTTCATGTGACTTGTATGTGACTCTACTTGACTTCATGTGACTTGTATGTGACTCTACTTGACTTCATGTGA
This sequence comes from Closterium sp. Yama58-4, assembly GCA_947470075.1. Classification (NCBI taxonomy): domain Eukaryota; kingdom Viridiplantae; phylum Streptophyta; class Zygnematophyceae; order Desmidiales; family Closteriaceae; genus Closterium; species Closterium sp. Yama58-4. The sequence goes on from CANIUD010000460.1 coordinate 140,057, forward strand.
CTTGTATGTGACTCTACTTGACTTCATGTGACTTGTATGTGACTCTACTTGACTTCATGTGACTTGTATGTGACTCTACTTGACTTCATGTGACTTGTATGTGACTCTACTTGACTTCATGTGACTTGTATGTGACTCTACTTGACTGTACTTGACTGTACTTGACTGTACTTGACTGTACTTGACTGTACTTGACTGTACTTGACTGTACTTGACTGTACTTGACTGTACTTGACTTCATGTGACTTGTATGTGACTCTACTTGACTTCATGTGACTTGTATGTGACTCTACTTGACTTCATGTGACTTGTATGTGACTCTACTTGACTTCATGTGACTTGTATGTGACTCTACTTGACTTCATGTGACTTGTATGTGACTCTACTTGACTTCATGTGACTTGTATGTGACTCTACTTGACTTCATGTGACTTGTATGTGACTCTACTTGACTTCATGTGACTTGTATGTGACTCTACTTGACTTCATGTGACTTGTATGTGACTCTACTTGACTTCATGTGACTTGTATGTGACTCTACTTGACTTCATGTGACTTGTATGTGACTCTACTTGACTTCATGTGACTTGTATGTGACTCTACTTGACTTCATGTGACTTGTATGTGACTCTACTTGACTTCATGTGACTTGTATGTGACTCTACTTGACTTCATGTGACTTGTATGTGACTCTACTTGACTTCATGTTTTCGTTCCTCTATTCCCCCCTTCCCTTCTTAGAAAATCACATCAGCAAACAAGTTTGCGGAGCGGTTGCTAGTAGAGGTGGTTCCCCCAAAGGAAGTGGGGGTTGCTAGTAGAGGTCGTTCTCCCCCTTTCCTCCGCTTTCCCCTGCTCCCCCCCCTCCTCTTCCCTGTTCCCTGTATTCCCTTCTTCCCCGATCAGAAAATCACATCAGCCAACAAGTTTTGAAGAGCGGCTGTTGGCAGAGGTCGTACCCCCAGAGGAGGTGGGGGTCACGTTCAGCCAGATCGGCGCCTTGGAGGCTGTCAAAGACACCCTGAAAGAGCTCGTCATGCTGCCTCTCAGGCGCCCAGAGCTTTTCACGCGCGGGCAGCTGACGCGCCCCTGCAAGGGCATTCTGCTGTTCGGCGGCCCCCCGGCACGGGCAAGACAATGCTGGCCAAGGCCGTGGCCACCGAGGCTGGGGCGAGCTTCATTAACATCTCCATGAGCGCCGTGCTGCACAAGGTGGGGTTGGTGTAGACACACTGATTCTGACTCGGGATGCCTACGTGGGGTGCTGTGCTGCACGATGTGGGGTGCTGGTGCTGCACGATGTGGGTGCTGTGCTGCACGATGTGGGGTGCTGTGCTGCACGATGTGGGGTGCTGTGCTGCACGATGTGGGGTGCTGTGCTGCACGATGTGGGGTGCTGTGCTGCACGATGTGGGGTGCTGTGCTGCACGATGTGGGGTGCTGTGCTGCACAATCATCTTGCCTTGGCTCCGCCCTTCCCCTCTCTCCCTGGCTCCGCCCTTCCCCTCTCCCTGGCTCCGCCCTTCCCCTCTCCCTGGCTCCGCCCT